>JAWQEG010007129.1:0-28301 GCA_033782935.1 Petrolisthes cinctipes
GTATGAGAATTGGAGGCTTCTGATTCCTCCTGAATACACGCCTCCAATTTCCTGACTATATCACAGGGTTCCTTAACTAAGAAGAGTTAGATTCTTCAGTTGACATTTAAACTCAGCAAATCAGGTTTTGTTGAATGCTATACTTAGAAACCTGAATGTGTTGTTAAAGTCAACATTTGCGTAAATACAGTGCAGTGGAACAATGCATAAGCTGTATATATACAGTATTAAGTCAACTTCAGGCAAAGTGCTCAAATCCATCGACTCTCAACACACGAAATAACAACTAAAATTCACACTACAGTAGATAAAACTGTAAGACGAGAACACGGTCCCTTGTACCGGCTCCCTCTAACACGCTCCTCTAACGAGACAACTACCACGCCTTGTTAGCCACCATTGTAGCGACTGGGCCATTACACCAACTAACTAGGTGGTGGTGGTGGTGGTGGAGGTAAAGGTGAGGGGTGGTATCTCAAAGACAACAGCCACCTACACCTAACCTCTTTCTTCTTTCTTTTTGTAAAACCGCAAACAACCTATTATTATCAGTGTTTCATGACCGTGGTGGTGTTTGTATGTCTTCCCGAAGTCCGTCCAAACCACCCAACTAACTCTTAACACTGCAAGCATCCCTCCAATCCCAAGCTGTTTCAGGATAATGTGTGTAATCAATCTCTTATCCACGTTCGTCTAGGAGACTATGTGTGAACTAACCCGTTTTAATAGTGTACTAATCCCAACTATTGTAGACGATGTGTGTATAATCTAGATTGGCCTAACTAACCAATTAACCTGTGTCTTTCCATCCTGTATAAGTAGAAGCACCACTGTCGGAAATTAAGGCGGTTAGTATATGACCTTCCCTTATATCAGAGACACTTCCTGGTATATCTACGGTATTTTTTATTTGTCTATCGATTATACCCCATTTGCCATGTACAGTAATTAGTATTTGACTCTATATACAAGCTCTTGTCTTTTTTTTTTTTTTTTTTTTTTTTTTTTTTGCAGCCTTCAGTGCAGTTTGTCTATTTGAGTTTCCTCCCATGTCACGTATATTCTCTTCAGTTCAGGGGCAGTGTTCAAAAAAAAAATTATCATACCTCAACCACGAAAAAAAGCTACAGTACAACAGTACTTACATTATCCCCGTGGCTGACCACACATAATCAATTCTCTATGGCGGTGTTACAGGAAGGGTTCTTATGATGTACGGTATAAAAATTAAAGTGTTGAGCCTGACAGGAGTTCCATGTGGTGTGTGTTCTGTCAGTGGTGCTTCTCCCTCTCCCCCAAAGACAATCTGTTGGGAACGTGCATGTTGTATGTGCCAAATATAAACATTTATCTCAAAACTTAAATTCGACAAAATACCTAACGCATACCTCATCATAATTAATGTTTTACGAGTGCTCACACACACATACACACACACATATACAAGAACAAGCACTATCACAAAAGCTTGTTAATGGGGACACACCACTGACAATCAAACAATTAATATTTACACAAGGTGCCTGTACAATTTTTTAGTGATTTCAAATAATTCCTCTGTAAGAATGATTTTGAACAACATATATATATATATTATATATATATATATATATATATATATATATATATATATATATATATATAATATATATATATATATATATATATATATATATATATATATATATATATATATATATATATATATCATTGGCTCTGCTTTGTGTCATATCATGGAGTATTATCGTTACAATCCCTTTAATAGATGTAATTATTTACACTCTCAGACTTGGTTGGTGCACAGATATTACATTTCTATTACTGTAATTCACCCTCCCTAGTATCTATAATCTCTATGTAAATCAATGTTAAAAGTAAGTTGGGTTGGATCGTATTAACAAGTGGAAACCTTTGATTACTTATTTGAGTCCTGAGTGACGAGTCTGATAGTGTAAAATTCTGTGACAACTTCTGTGATAATACCTGGCTAACGAACTTTTTTCCTTTTCTCCCACTTCTATCTCCCTCATCTTCCTCCACTCCTTTTCTCAACGTTTATCTTCCCATTCATATTTTTCGTTTGACCACAAATGCAAAATTGAACAAACAACAAAACCTCACTGTTACAATTTAATTCGTTTACATAATATAACAACATTATCACCACTATTTCCACTATGCCTGTTCTGTCTGACCCTCACCACACTTGACCTCAATCACACCACACCTGTCTGATCTTACCCTCTCTAATGCTCACCACAACATGTTCAAATGTCACTACTTCATCCCTCTCCAAACTAAACCAAATTTGTTTTTTATTTCAACACACCAACCATCTGCACACATTCTCCCATGACACCTGTTCCCATTTCAACCCACCAAACATATCCTTATCTTTGAACATCTGTTGTTATGCACGCATTCTCCCCCGACACCTGTTCCCATTTCAACCAACCAAACATGTCCTAATTTTACCACACCTGTCGGTTTGCACACATCCTTGCTCAAACAACACTGAGCTTGTCTTCATTTCATTTCAACCCACCAAACATGTCGTAATCCTTGAACACCTGTCGTTTTGCCCACATCCTTGGTCAACAAACATCTCTCCCCTCTTCATATCAACCAACTAAACCTGTCCCTAATCTTTGAACACCGGTCATTTTGCATTCTTCCTCGCTCAACAAACACTGCACCTGTCTTCACTACTCCTCCCCACCACACGTGTCCCACAAGCCAGATTCCCCACAGAGCGACAGGCGTCCACGTCTGAGCAGCGAGTGTCCAGAACGGAGGCCACGTTGCTTAATGGGTCTTCACGCTCCTCATCCCACAAGTGAGTTAGTTTGAGGGAGAGAGTGTTGGGGAGACGGGAATTGATAGGTAGATGGACAAATGGGGGGAAAGTGTGTGTGTGTGTGTGTGTGTGTGTGTGTGTGTGTGTGTGTGTGTGTGTGTGTGTGTGTGTGTGTGTGTGTGTGTGTGTGTGTGTGTGTGTGTGTGTGAAATTGCGTAAGAGACAATGCGAGCGAGGGGTAAGGAAGAAGAGCAAGAGAGGAAGATGAATATTACCAGGGATCCAAACAAGTTAATGACAGTGAGGCAGGTGAGGGTGTTATCCACTTACCCATATTATCTAATTAAGGGATGCAGGGAGACCGAGGCTGCCCTACCTTAACAACATTACATAGTGAGGGAGGAGGGCAGCAAACTATCTCCCAACAACCCCAGGTCACCATCAAAGTTCGCCCCTATGCATCATGACCCCCCTAAACTATACTGTAGACTATAGACCAAAACATCTCAACCATTATGTCCCTTTTTTTATCTTCCCTTTCATCACAGGTCGACGAGAGGCAGCTTGACCTCTGACCACCTCCTGCAACACCACCACCACAACCACCATCACAACAACCACCCACAACACCAGGAGGTCCACGTGTGTGTTCCCCTCAAGTCCTACAACCACCTCCATCCTCCCTCCACCAGGCTCCACCCGCCACCCCCAGTCGTGTACAGAAGTGGTGGGGATACCAAGATGTGAATGGAGTTGTAGAGAGACGGTGGAAGGAGGATACAGGGAAAGTAAGGAGATGAAGTGTAAATAATTATATAGTCGAGTAAAAAGAGAAGTAGATATTGGACATTTAACATAAGAGAGACAGTTGAGGAGACAGAAGGCAAAAAAAAAAAAATAATAATTGATGAACCAAAAGAAAAATAATGAAAACGTAAAAGATGAAAGTCAAAGAAATGAAGGCTAAGATGATCGAAAGCAGAGTGATAATAAAATATAATTGAAAGAATAAATAAGATATTAAAATCAGAGTGAAAGTTAAGAAGATGGAAAAGTACAACGAAGACAAGTGACAGGGATAAGTGAATGAGATAGAAATGGAAAACAGATAAAAGAAAAGACAATACAGAGTTCCAAGGATAAAATATAGTAAAAAGATGGAGAGAAGGTTTACGTGAGGTGAGAAAGTGGAGAGAAGACATACTACTGCCTCCACCACTCCTCCTCCATCACCTGCACTCCTCCTCCATCACCTGCACTCCTCCTCATCCTCCTCCTCCTCCATCATCAGACTTAAATTACGAGGTGGCGGTGGAGAGGAGGGAATGATAAGCAAGGGTGGAGAAAAGAGAATGACGAAGACAAAGAATAGAAATGGTGATAGAAAGACGAATTTTTTTTTACGAAGATGGACAACGAGTGGAAATATAAGGAGATATGAAAACTTACAATGAAGTACTGACAATGAATAAACAACTCGTAAAAGTGAGATAGACAGTACATGTAAGGGAACTAAGGATGTAAGAAGTGGGAATAGACAAGGAAAACAGGGAGTGATGCAAAAAAAAAAAAAAAAGACAAAAGAGAGAGAGAGAGAGAGAGAAGAAAAAAGAAAGGTGGGAGGAGAAGATGTGGAAGATAAAAGCGAAAAAGTTGGAATAAAAACAGGCAGAAGGATATATGTGTGTGTGCGTGTGTGTGTGTGAGAGAGGAGAGTATACGTATAGGAGAGGATGGATGAACAATTAAGAGGAATGGACAGGTAATTTAAATCTCGTGTTTTTCGTCACGTGGATCACCTTAATTAATGTTCTTGACGTGTTATCTTCTCGGCTTGTTTTCCCTCGAGTATATGCAGTTTTCCTCCTCCTCCTCGCTCCTCCTCCTCCTCCTCCTCCTCCTCCCTCCTCCTCCCCCTCCTCCTCCTCCTCCTCCTCCTCCTCCTCCTCCTCCTCCTCATCTACTTTTACATTTAATATAACTTTTACTTTTACCCCTCCTCTCTACTCTTAATCACATTTACTCCCAATAACTATAATTATTTCCACTTTTATCCCTACTCTTCCTTCTATTCCTCCCCCCATGTTTTCCTCCTGATTTTCCTACTTTTATTCGACTTCTTCTTCTTCCTCCTCCTCCTCCTCCTCTTTTGGCAGTTTTCCATGTAATTTCAAATGCAGGAGAATGGAAGGAAAGAAAAGAATGATTGATGGAAGACGAAGCAAATGATGAAGGACGGAAACAGGGGAAAAATATATAAAAATTGCTCAGACTTCTTCCTCATTCTAAAAAAGGGAAGGAAATGAGAACGAAAATAATGTTGCAAAGTGACAGAAAGATGAAGAGTGAGTAAATGGAAGGAAAAGGAGAGATAGCACCAGCATATATAGGATGCCAGGTAGAAGACAGGTGAGAAGAGGATAATTAAGGGTAAAGCTGAAGAAAGGAAGGACTGGAAGAAAATGAAAACAAACTAAAAACAAACTAGAAAAATTAATGGAAGGGTAAGGTATAATTACTACCGCCTCCATATCCCATCCCTATTCCTCCCTACTCTCTAAAATTCCATCAAGCCCTTGCCCTTCCATACTAACAAGGTGAAGGCGTTTCCTGGAAGCTTGTAAGTAGTGGGAGGGAAGGAAAGAATAAAAGAAGGAGGGGGTCCAGTTTCTTGTTTTTCTCCCTCTCTTCTCCTACACTTTTACCCTCTCCAAATGTCTTCTTTTTTTTTTTTTTCTTGCCATTGCGTCCAATTATGTTTCCTCTCCATCACTCTCTTTTCTCTACTCTCCCTCTCTCCTCTGTCTCCTCCTCTTCCATCCCACCTCCCACTTCCTTCACCTATTTCTTCCTCTCATCCTTGCTTTCCTCCCACTCTCCTCCTCCATCCTGACTCCTCCACCTCCTCTCTGCCAGTAACCAGAGAAGAAACAACACAAGAAATGGAAGTTATTATTATCTTCCATTATCTTCCTTCACGTTCCACCTGATTCCACTCTCCCTTCCTCCACATGACTGCAGTATCCTACCTCTTCTGCCCCAAATCATCCATCTCCTTCCGATCCAAACTCTTTCTCAACCTCCTTCCACATTCGTCTTACTACTCCTTCACTCACCTTCTCTATCTATCTCCATTCCTCCAATCTCTTCCACCACCAGTCTCCATTTGTCCTTATTTAGTACTCCTCCTCCTCCTCCTCCTCCTCTCCTCCTCTTCCTCCTCCTCCTCCTCTTCCTCCTCCTCCTCCGCTTTCTTTTACTTTCTCTCTCATGTTTCCCTTGCTTTCTTTACTCTTTTACCCACATTCTACAGCCTGATGCAATTTGGTATCGTACATAAAAAGCTTCTTGCCCTCACTCCCATCAGGTTTCCATTGAGTAAAATGAATTTCATGAATGTAAATTGAAACTGAATTACACATTACCTGAGGGAGTCTGACAAGTAAGATTTACTTACGTACACACATACCCGTACATGACCATGTCTCACAAGCCTGAAACTACATTGGAAAATATGAATAGCTGCTGAAAATAAAAAAATGAGCAAGTAGTCTAAAGCAAAATTACACCGTAAACAGGATAAATTATTATTCAATATTTTTTACTTGTATAATCTTTTCCACATTAATACCTAGCTAAAAAAAAATAGTTACATATATCATACTGAACATACTTTCCTTACGTGTGCAAGTGTCAGTGCATAATATTAACAATGAACACAGGCCTAATTAACAAGGGTGTGCTACAGTATTGGCGAATTCGGAGATAAAGATTCTTCCAAACTAGTCCAAGCAACAGACTGCTACATGCAATTATCTTCATTTGACCTGTTTCCTGGCACTAGATTGGAGGAACCAGGAGACTCCAATGTACCAAAAAAAAAAAAAAGTGTATTATTACCCCCTTAACGCTGTAAAAAAATTATACCATACACACAATACATGTTTAATTAGAAGAAGATTATTACTTAAGGGGGAAATTTTGTGTTGGTAAATCTGGAGCATCTGAATCCTCCAAACTATTCCAAGCAACAGAACACAACTATTTTTGTTCATCTGTCCTGTTTTCTGGTATACTTGGGAGGAATCAAGGCACTCCAATGTACCAAAAAAGAATTAGCCTACCACCTTAAGTCATTGTGTAGCCTACGTAACTTTCCAGGCATTCTACAAGACCAAATAATTATGTACACAACCTTACAACACTGACTTTTCCACACCTGTCTTCTCCCTAATCTGTCTTCCCCCCACACCTGCCCACACCTGTCGCGTCTCACACCTGCAGCCCATCCATTTTCCAGGTCACATAATACTTTGGACAAACACCTGGTGAGAGAGAGAGAGAGAGAGAGAGAGAGAGGAGAGAGAGAGAGAGAGAGAGAGAGAGAGAGAGAGAGAGAGAGAGGAGAGAGAGAGAGAGAGGAGAGAGAGAGAGAGAGAGAGAGAGAGAGAGAGAGAGAGAGAGAGAGAGAGAGAGAGAGAGAGAGAGGTGGTGGAAGAAAGGGTAGGAGGATGAATGATGAGGAAGAGGACATGAGGAAAAGGATAATGGGAAAGGGAATATGAAAATAATACTTGCTTACTGTAATTGTATGCATAACGAAGAAGAGGAAAACCCGTCAAGAAAAGCGTGATTGGGAGGAGGAAGATGAAACAAAAAGGACGAAGTGAAGGAAAAGAAAGTTAAGGGAACAAGTGCAGAAGAAAGACGAGACGAACCAAAGACAACAGACGATAAAGAGAGTGGAAAGAAAGGAAGGGATAAATGGACGATAGAGATAGAAAGAAGAGACTGAGGAAAGAGGACGGGACTGGTGAGACAAACTGTAAACATTAAGTGATGAATGATACAGCGAGAAACAAAAAACAAACATACATACTGTACATACGCGAAGAGAGAAAAAAAATTGAATGAAAAAGTTGAAACAAATGAGGGAATAGAATCATTATGGACACGAAATTAAAAAAATACATATACAAGCAGAGGAAATGTCCACGAACTAATAGAAAATTTATTGAACATTTAAATTTATAAGGAAATGTAAAGGGTGTTGTAGTAAATACTTGATAAATGGATGATTATTTAACCAAAACACGAACGGAAACCCAGACAAAAATAAAAGTGTATGCATGGATAACTAAAAGAAGTTAACTTTTATAACAGTAGAAATACCTGAACCAAAACGACGTGACAATACTTACAGACTAACCTCATCAGCAGTGATATGTAACTTGTTCGTCAATAGACAAAAAATACTGGTGGATGAAAACTATAAACAATGAAACAATAGCAGCATAACCATCCACCTAATGTTATTTGGAAAGAGAGTTATATAGATGAACAATATATCAATGAAGAGACTATATAACAATAAAACATTTGAGTGTTATGTAAGTAAAATATTATATATAATATATATATATATATAAATATACACATAGATACATCGGTCAAAACATGTGTGAGGATGTATGTGTCCGTGTGTATGAATAATGTTATTACTATTTTTTTTTGTGTGTGTCTCCAGGATTAGAATTATATTATAAAGAAAAATTTGGGGGAGATTTCTTTTGTTGTTGAATTGAAAGGTCTCATGAGATCCGTTCAAACTATGCCACGAAACAGATTCCCTATTAGTGGACCATTGATAGCATCTGTTGTCTGGTTCTAAGAATTATTGCCTTCCAATTTATCAACAAGAGAATCTCCCCTTGATTGAGTACACACTATTGACATTTGTAGCCTGTTGGTAGCATTTCATCTTGTTAACCTTTGTGTTGGTGTTTGTACCGGGGGTGTATTTTTTTTCATGTGTGTGAGGTTGTGTGGGTGGGGATGGGGAATGGGAGGGAGAGGCGAATAGACAGGGCAGAGGGTGTGTGTTGAATTGGTTATGGATTGGTTGGAGAGTGGGAAGAGAAGGGGGGAGAAGAGGAGTAGAGGGAAACAGGGGAGAGAGGAGGGAAAGATGGGGAGAGGAGGGGAAAGAGGAGGAGAAGAGGGAAAGAGGGGGAGAAGAGGGAAAGAGAGAGAGTAGACAAGCGTAGGAGAAGGGTATACAGAAGGCGAGAGTTGGAGAGGAAGGGAAGAACGTACTGCCAATACCATCATGTTACTCTTTGTAGTATTGGCTCTGGAGGTGAGGGTGAGGAGGAGGAGGGACAGAGAACAGAGAAAGGAAAGAAGAACAGAGAAAGGAAAGAAGAACAGAGAAAGGAAAGAAGAATAGAGAAAGGAAAGAAGAACAGAGAAAGGAAAGAAGAGCAAACACGGCACAAGGAAAAGATGGAATGTGAGGATAGATTGTGGGAAAGAGGTGGGAAAAATTTACGCCTGAAAGAAATATAAATAAGGAATGAATTAATGGGACGATTATAAGTGAGAAAATTACGGAAATGAGAATAATTGGGAGAGAGGAGGACAACTGTTGCGAATCAAGAGTAAATGGAAAATAACATAAAAAAGTTAATATGATAAAGAAAGAGAGGAGAAAGAAACCCGTACAGAATGGTCAATAATAACAAAGGCAAAAACGAAGAAAGAAAAAATAGAAATATCAGAAGTTATTTTAGTCATCACTTTCGCTATCATAATCAACATCATCATTATCATCATTCACAGCATCAAATCGCTTTCGTTTCCCTTATCTCCATCTCTGTCTCCATCTCCACTATCACTAGCATCCTCCTCCTAATTATTATCGCCTTCATAAATATTTCCACAATCACCACCACCACCACCACCATTATCATCACCACCATCATCACCACCACGCCATCATCACCACCATCACCACCACCATCATCATCACCACCACCACCACCATCACCACCACCATCATCACCACCATCATCACCACCACCACCACCACCACCATCACCATCACCACCATCACCATCACCACCATCACCACCACCATCACCACCATCACACCATCATCACCACCACCACCACCATCACCATCACCACCATCACCATCACCACCATCATCACCACCATCACCACCACCATCACCACCATCACACCATCATCACCACCATCACCACCACCATCACCACCATCATCACCACCACCATCACCACCATCATCACCACCATCACCACCATCACCACCACCACCACCATCACCATCACCACCATCACCATCACCACCATCACCACCACCATCACCACCATCACACCATCATCACCACCATCACCACCACCATCACCACCATCATCACCACCACCATCATCACCACCATTACCACCACCATCACCCACATACCTAGATTTTGTACCCAGCTGGAATTCAATCTGACAGTTTTTAAAAGCTCCTCTTATCCTTCAGTATTCTTATGCATTAATTAAAGTGACTTACTATACAGCACAAGCCTTGGAATATCAAATTAACTTAATCTTACACGACGACAGGTGATGGTGAAACATTGGGCCTTTTATATGCAAGAACATCTATGGTACTGACGATGACTTGGTGCCGATCCATACGACGACTCCATAGACAAACACCAGAGTCATCGATGCTACTCGTATAATTGCCTCCTAAAATTTCGAGACACTACCTGCTAGAGTCTAGCAGGTAGTGTCTCGAAATTTTAGGAGGCAACTGTACCACGTCATCGTACGCGCACCATGAATGTTTTTGCAAACGGCCCATTGTCTCTCGTATGTAAATAGCATGAAAACCCAGATTATTTGCTGATGAGAGAAGCGGCCAATATTCCCTCCTTTTCTCTCTCCCTCCATCCCTCCCTTGCCTCCATCTCACCTCCTTCACTTTGGGCAGAGTTTCCTACCTGTGAGGGGAGAGAGGGAGGTAACTCTACCCGAGGTTACAGAAAACTCTCCCTTCTCTTCCCCCACCAAAAAAAAAATATTGTGAAAATAACTTGAGGGGAATATTATTAGAATAAACGTAGATTATTAGAATAATATTACAATATCTGAACATAATTTAGGGAAGTCATTGTAGAGTATTTAGAGTCTACACTATAACATACAGCAACATTAACGGAATAAGCAGAGAAAAATTATTATATACATTGTAAAGTGAGATATACTATTAATATTGACTGAATTATAGTGTAATTTTATGCTGTAATAAAATTGCTAAATATTATCTAGATTTAAATATGTGTAAAATTGCTCACTGTACATAAATTATCATAACAAAGGTATTACCTGTTGTGTAAAGAAATAAAACATACATTATATATATATACTAGGATGCTACAAAGGAAACATAATTATGATATGTGTGAATTGTATATATTGTACCGAGACTGTATAAATAATTTCTCTCCGAGGTAATTATGAAGGAAATTAGAGTGGAATTCCTGTACAAAATATATTCCTGTACAAACAATATTACCAATAACTGACCAAACTATTGATCATAGTCATAGTTTCTATCAGAATTATAGGCCTATACAGTATATAATTTTTGAAACCATTATACAACCTGGTCATGATTCGAACCAATATGGATGGAAGGTTGCCATATGGAAGACATAATAAAAATAACCAACATTCAAATCCTGACAAGGTAACTATGGTTTCATTATATTATTGATACTACAGAGGCTTTTAATTCAATATATAACTTACATTGCTTTCATATATTAATTAATACAACACACACTCATACACTTGAAGCATATAATTATACTGTACATCCCTACATACAACATATGAATACAAAAGGTGCTTTTTAGACAATAATCTTAAGCACAAAGTGTATATACAAAAAAATTAATACATTGAAATAGTTAAGTACTGTTGTAGTGTAGTAGAATTTTAAAGAAAAAAATGTTTCTTAGGTTCTTACCATGGTCATATTCTCAGCCATGCTCATCTGCTCTACCGAAAGGGGCTGTTTTATGTACATACAGAGTGACAACAATAATACAGGGATGTTGTGGATGTCCATTATGAGCAAGGTATGTGAACGTAGGAAAAGTGAAGCATGAATGTTGAAGGAATGTTATTGTATATACTGGAGTAACATAGAACATTATTATGTGGCATTGAAATGTTAGAGACTTGAAGTGAATGTTGTAATGATGTGACTTCAGTGTTGTATATTTTATGTTTTATATTTTGTGTGCTGAGGAATGACTGCAAGTGTCGCTAGAATGAGAGATAACTAGTGTAAACGATGAAGAAAACTGTGAAGTGAAACTCAAGTAACTTTATATGCTATACGAATGCAAGGAACCACATACACAAATTGACAATGCAAGTTGAATATTACAGATGATGGCCATTATTTTCAATATACAAAATACGACAGTGGCACACTAACTACAGTAGCAAACAATAGATTTTCAACATAATTTTGAAACTCTACCAAACCCTAATGATATAATACCGTTCAAGCAGCTCAGAGGGATTCGAAACATGTACTAATTTCAATAGATACTCTTTACAGCGTGCATTCCACTCCCAGGATTCTATAGTAATACTTGTCATGTTTGTCTGGGAATCGTAAATTGACGAGGGATGTTGAATTCCACACCACAGCAACTCACAGCCCCGAGTATTATGGTAATTAATTGACAGAAATAATTGTCAGTTTCCCTATCTACAGTATATACTCAGAAGCATGTTTGAGGGAGTAAAATTCTGTCATTGATATGCAGACCACTAATTCCGTCAAACAGTGCCAGGACATTAATGAATCCTCGGTAATATTATGATCAATTTCGTGACAGTTTTAAGGGAATTTGTAAGATTTGATTTGCAAGCAATAACAAAACCTCTTATAAGATATTATGTATACTACAAACAGCACTCGGGTAACATAGTCTCTAGCCCACCTGAGTCGAAGCCCCAAGAACTGAAGCAGGCAGTTTTTGGACGACAGCCCACCCAAACCATCACATATCTCGAACCAATGGAGGCTTTGGGTGGGCTGTCGTCCAGAAACTGCCTGCTTCAGATCTCGGGCTTCGACTCAGGCGGGCTAGAGACTATGGTATCCGAATGTATAGTACACAGTATAATACGAAAATAATATAAAGAGTATCCATACACGTGTATACAGTAAATGTAAGTTACGATCATAAAAATAATTTGAAGAAACATACATTACAGCATACACTTACGTCTTTGTTACATACTAAACAGTTACACGCCACGTCCGCATGCTGTCAAAATCATAATCATTGGATCAAATACCTTCTATTAGGCATGCTTTCCAGTTAATTTGTTACGTGTGAGTGTGTGTGTGTGTGTGTGTGTGTGTGTGTGTGTGTGTGTGTGTGTGTGTGTGAACATTTTCCCTTCCATACTTGCTCAGAATATACTATTATGCTAGGCTTGTATCAAAGAAAAATATGGTACCTGTAATAAATTAATATTATAAAAACATTATGGAGTCTATTGTACAGTTTTCATCTGACGACCCTAAGTGATTAAAATTATTAAAACTATTACCGTATGTCCAAATCAAATTAAAATTATATGAACTCATATATTTATCCCAAATGTATCGATTATATATTTCTATCATTCCTTAATCAGTTATAATTTTTCTCATAATACGCTGTGGTTTTAAGCTACATTTACATCTTCAAACGTTTTGTAAAAATACTTACATGTCTGCTCCATCAACCCTGTATAAACACTTTATGAACTGCTATCACACCCATGTCACTATTTCTATTTTCACTCTCCATTTTTTGGTCTTCGATTCCACGTAGCCTCCCGCGTTGCAAATCGCTTGCACAAAAATATATCGAAGGACTAGTGGCACTGATTGCAAAGCGGAAGGGTAAAAAAATGACACCAACAAATTCCTTAGATGAATACAAAAATATATAGTCATATCCATCCCTATAAACAGTCGCATTCCTGTATTATAAACTTGATAGCTGTAGGTTTACTGAAATCCGTGCAATATAACTTTGAGCATCAATGAGATACAGTATATGTATAAAGTTATATATTTTCTTTGCTGGGTCATTCAGTAAACATATAATACAGTTAGCAGTAGGTGTTCACATCGTTATTTTATCTGTATATGTATTCAACCTCATGAAATGCTGATGTTGATGGTCATTCAATACAATTGTACTTTCACTTCATCTCACGTTATGCTGAAGTACTTATCTTTACAAATATATGTGCAAAATTCTAAACTAAGATCAATGAACTTTAAATATGTTAATCCTGGTAGACAGAAAACAAAGCTGTAAGTGTCAATGAGTTTACTGTACATTAAATGGAGTGTACTGAATTGATGTGCATATGTGCTACAGGGAAAAAATATACATTACTAAGGAGATAAAGTGTTGTGATGTACAAATATTATGTTCTCATTTAATTACTATATGGCTATGTGTATTTATTGTAATATACATACGAGTTGTTATAGATGAGGGTGGTGTGTGATGCATTATATCATGATTACTGCTATTAATTTGTCATCATCAGTAACATAACCTGTTATTTTAATGACAGCTCCTTATGATCAATACAAAGGCAATTATAACTTTAAACATCATTTCATCACCTAATGTCTGAATTATCTCACTCAATAATCATATTTGTGAATGTACAGTATGTAACTTTCATATCCACATCCCTCTACACACACACACACACACACACACACACACACACACACACACACAAAATACCTGCCCAGACTCACACCCCTACCCACACATACACTCTTACTCATATCAACTCATCTACCCACACCACTTCCCATTTTCCATTTCATCTCATTTCCCTTATCAGCACCTCTTTTTCTACTCTAGTTTCCTCCCTTTCTGATCACCCAATAATTCCCTTCCTCTTACAAACTGCATACCACACCACCACCACCAACACCTCCACCTCTGTCTTACTAACTCCTTACATAATAATATATCACCCCAAGTGCTCTCCTAACTCATTCTTTATCACCCTTCGTCTTTCTCCTAATAGTTCTTTTGCACTTTCATCCCCTCATTAACATCCCCCACTCTGTCATTCCTCCGTATCATCCCCAATTCCTTTCAATATCCTCTGATTCAATATAGACTCTAATTTTTTCGCTCCTCTAATCATCCCCCTAACTCACACAAAGCCATGTCATTTTACTCTTTTAGATTTACCCAGAAACATACATACATACACATACACACATTAATTAACCCATCCTCCACAGACACAAACACTGCACAAACACCTTTAACGTCACCACAACACCCATTCCACATCCGCGTTAATCTTGTCCTCATTAACATACACACGACATATCAGTGCCCTACTTCACCTACTCACTCACCTACCCACACATCCTTGACTTGTATAGAGAGAGACTGAGCGACTAAATCTGTATGTTCCTGTGATGATACTTTAGGTTCTATTATTATTAGTGGTGTAGCTATGGACGAAATGTGATGACCAGTCTAAAATAAATGTTCTGGGAGATAATCATGTGTTGTGCATTTTTTATTTGACCACTGATTTGTGCTTATATTGCTCTCCCTCCATCATCACCACCTCCACCACCACCACCACCAACAACACACTTCCAAAACACGTGTACTTCATTGCGTCATCAACACTGCTACCACCACTACCACCATCATCACCACAACACCTACACCAGTGCACAGTTTCCACATCTGTGCTTCTCACCCACATCAGTTAACCCTCCGCTACACCTGTATAAATTCACCCTTACACCAACATTATTCCATCTATACCACACCTCAACCACTCCATCACATTAATTAACCACACCTACTCTCGAGAACACCACCACCACCATCACCACCAAAGCTATACATCACCACAGCACCACACTACACTCCACCTTCACTTCACCCCTCCCCCTACACACATTCATATTATATAGAGCCTACATACAAGTCATATCCCCACCTCCATTTTTCATCTACTTCCTCATCATTGTCCTCTCCACCCCATCCCAATCCTTCTTTTATATACTCTCTCCACCACCCATTCCTCCACTCCCTCCCTCCCACTTTCACGAACTCCGACACTCTCCCTTTCCACCTTCCCTCCGTAAAAATGCAATAGAAAAATAGAGGCGAAAAAGCAAAAAGTAACCTCAGATATTTTTACCAGCGAACTCAGTTCAGCGGACACACACACACACACACACACACACACACACACACACACACACACACACACACACACACACACATCTGTCTGTCAGGGGAGAATGCTCTTGTTACCAGCTAGGGATTGAAGGTGAGAGGTAGGGAAAGGAGAAGGAGAGAGCGGGAAGGGATAGAAGGAGAAGGGAAACAAAGGAAGAACAAGGTAAACAAAGGAAGGTGGAAGGGAGGACAAAAAGAAGGGAATAGGTAGAGGCAAAACAAATTTTACAGAGAAACGAAAAAGACTGAAAAAAGTGAAATGGGTGAATATAGAGAGAAAGTTTGAACAAAAAAGGTATGGACACAATATAGGAGAAGAAAGGAAATGCAGAAGAAGAGAGAGAAAAAGTAAGAAAGGTAAATGTGAGGATGTGAGGAAAGGGAAGAAGGCATAAAGGGAAAAATAATGGAAGTAATTAATTAGGTAGAAAGAAAGAAACTGAGTATGGGTGAGAGTGCAAGCTAAAGGAAGTGGAATGAGGAGAGTATGAGAAAGGGAGGAGAAGGAAGACATTACTAAGGATTTAAGGAAGGACAGAAGGAAGGAAAGAAGGAGAGATAGAGAACCTCAGCTTTCTACGTTTCTCTCCTTCGTTCTCCTCCTTCCTCGCCCCAGCCCCCTTCTCTTCTCTCCTCCATTTCCCTTCCTCTCCCTCCACACCCTTCTCTCTTTCCTCTCTCTTCTCATACTCCTCCTTTTTCACTCCCTCATTCCTCTTTCCTGTTCCTCTTCATACCTCCATCTGTACTCTTCCTCTCCCTCTAAACTCTCTTCTCTTTCCTCTCTCTTCCCACTCCTCCGGTTTTCTCCATTATTCCCCTCTCCCCCTTCGGCTTCCTCCCCCCCCCCCCCACGTGTAAACAAAACACTGGTGTACTGAGTGAGGGAACAAGGAAGAAGAGAAGAAGAGAGGTGGAAAAGAAAAAAAGGAGGTGGAGGAAGGAAGGAAATACGGTAGGAAAGATATAAGACAGAATGAAATGAAGGAACAAAAGAGAGGGGAAGAGTCAAAAGCAGAAGAAATAAAAGTGTAGAGGGAAGAAAGGAAAAATTTAATTAGAGAATGAAAATAGACGGTTACAACGAAAAAAAAAAGAAGCGTGTGCAAAAAAAAAAGAAAAAAATGCGAAGAAAAACTTTAATCAGTCAATATTGTCTCTCCATTAAAATTATTTCACTCTGATTAACACCAAACAATTGCACTCTATAAAAGTACCATTCTTGACTAAAGGGAGTAAAATCGTGTCAACATAATGAGGGGCATCTTACTCCTCCAAACATTGCTACAAAACAAATCCCTACTCGAATACTAAGGTGTGTATCTGTTTCCTGCATGGCACAGTTTACAGGAATTTGTAGCCCTCCTTTCAAAACACACACACACACACACACACACACACACAGTGACAGGAAAGTATGCCTACACACATATACACACACACAATTACAAAAGGATGCACAGTACAAACGTAATTAGGCTAAGCACACAAGCACAGTCACACCTATACAGACAGATACACACACACAAACAAACGCAAAGAATCAGCAGGTACACACACAAACACACACACACACCAGCAGCACACAACAAATACTCTCAAACCCAAATGCAAAGGTGTACAGACGCTAATAAGAAGAGAGGGAAAAAAAAAAACTTGCAGCAGCCAGGGAGGGATTCTTTTACAACCATCACAGCTGCAAGTTTATATGAATCTCGGCGGGGACTTTCTCATTAATTAAGGACCGACCCTGTGATCGTGTATGAGAAAACTGGAGGCTTCTGGTTCCTCCTGACCATGCCACGAAACAAACAAGATCCTTCAATAATATACCGGTATGTGTTTGTGTGTGTTTCGTGACAATATTTGATGGACTCATTTACCTCCAATTATCTGACTACATCACAGGGTCCCTTAACACTGACAGGTTTCTAAGTTTCATTATCTGGGAAGGAGATTTATTGCCTACCATAGTTTGGGGAATAAGCTAGAAAATATAATGAATACCGATAAACTAAAGGATAAATTTAATAAAAGCCGATAAACTATAAAGGATAAAATGAATGCCGATAAACGATTAAGGATAAAATGTATGCCGATAAACGATAAATGATAAAATTAATGCCGATAAACTTAAAGATAAAATGAATACAGCTAAACAAAAGGATAAAATAAAAGCCGATAAACGATAAAGGATAAAGTGAATGCCGATAAGTCTAAGGATAAAACTGAAAGACTAAAAAAATATAATGAATCCCGATAAACTTATAAAAGATAAAATGTATGTAGATAAAAGTAAGGATAAAATTAATGCCACCCACAAAAAAAAATAATATGCTAAGAAGGTGAGGCTCCGTTTCATATAATTATAACTGCTAATCAATAATTACTTCTATAAACCGTAATAAGTTCGAGAGGAAAGCCTTGATAGTCACGCTGATCCAGGGTTCCAAACTCTCATGGTATTCAATCATTACTGGAAGGGGACGATGGTGAGCGCTTGAGGGATAACTGGCAAGTGGAGATAATTTCACACCTAAACAATAAACACAAGACAGATTCACCATGCCCCTAAAAATAACTCTTAATACTCACGGAATATTGCATCTGGTGAAAACGGACTGTACCTGATGGAAAGAAAAGAAAAGTAAATGTTAATAATAATAATAATAATAATAATAATAATAATAATAATAATAATAATAATAATAATAATAATAATAATAATAATATTAATAATAATAATACATAATAATAATACATAATAATAATACATAATAATAATAATAATACATAATAATAATACATAATAATAATACATAATAATACATAATAATAATAATAATAATAATAATAATAATAATAATATCAATACATAATAATAATGATAATAATAGTATTACATAATAATAATATTAATGCATAATAATAATAATAATAATAATAATAATAATAATAATAATAATAATAATAATAATAATAATAATAATAATAATAATAATAATAATACATAATTAAATACATAAAGTAGTAATAGAAAAAAAAATTGATAGATGGTGTTAAAGGAAGGGGAGTAGGATGGCATCAACTCATTTCCCATAATATTTTTTTACTGCATGTGTCTTAAAGAGGGAATCACGAGTTGAGGCAGTAAGAATTACAAGCCATACTCCCCTACCATCCTCCCCTCAGCACCATTCATCCTACCCTACATTCTTTCTCTATCATCCTCCCCTATGCACCATCCATCCTCCTCTACTAGCCTACCCTCAGCACCATCCTTCCTACTCTACTAGCCTACCCTCAGCACCATCCTTCCTACTCTACCATCCTCCTCTACCATCCTCCCCTCAGCACCATCCATCCTACCCTACCATCCTCCTCTACCATCCTCCCCTCAGCACCATCTATCCTCCCCTACCATCCTCCTCTACCATCGTCACCTCAGCATCATCCATCCTCCCCTACCATCTTTCTCTACCATCCTCCCCTAAGCATCATCCATCCTCCTCTACCATCCTCCTCTCAGCACCATCTATCCCCCTCTACCATGTATCCTTGAAATGCCACTAGAAATATCAAAGCCTGCTCACTCGGGAAGTTCTTTTCATTTATGAGTGACTATTCATCTCTGTCTTCCTTGGCACGTAATGAGTCTCGTGTTGGACGAGTTTACGACAAGCTTTCACGGTCGCCTGATAATAATGGAAGTCATATATTCTTCTTCTCACTGGGGTCCGACTTTTACACTTTAACTCTTAAGGGGAGATTCTCTTTGTGGTGAATTGGAACGACTTAATTCCCTCCAAAGTATGCCAGGAAACAGGGTCAGATTAACGAAAATAATGGTGGCCTGTTGCTTGAAATAGTGTGGTGGAGGAATGAATCAGTTGCCCCAGATTTACCAACACTGTAAATCACGTGCTTCGTGGTCTTACAATTATCGGTCTTATTATGGAACAGCGTCACGGTGGTGGTGTGTCTGACGGTGATTCATCACTTGCTGGAAACACTGATGAAGGAGAGGAGAAGGAAGGAGAAATAGGAATGAGTGGATGAAGAGGAGAGGAAAATGAGAAGTAGGAATGGGTAAAGGAAGAGGGGAAAAGAAAGAGAGGGAGAAAGGGGAAAGAGGAATATCATAATTATATATGTAAGAGTATAAGAGGTATTCACTGTACGTCTATATAACACCACCCACTCACATCAAAGTAAATGAATACACTAGCATAATAAAAGAACAGATACGGTCATACAATCAGTAGAGTGTCACAGTTCCCCAAGCCAATCACCAACTTCACAAACCAACCCGAATCATGCCAGGCACCCGTTCTGGTCCAGTAGTTTGCGTAACAAAGTCCCGATCACAACAACAGTGCATGCGGTCTAAACGCACCATGACGCACGCATGCAACGCACTGAGAGACTGACGCACCACGAGGCACCACCTTCCCCAAAAAAGCCCTTAATACTCTGTGTAATCCTGTAACTTATATGCAACACCTATACAAGTGTGAATATTTCCCTATGGGTCTATCAGCTTTGTTAGTCCTGCTTATCAAATTATATATATATACTGTATATATATTAATACACTTCGTGATAGCCTTCCGTATTCATAAGTATACATATATTACTAAACTTGTATAATATTATATATCTATTACGTGTGTTATAATATTTTAGCTTTACTGCATACTGATATTCTCTCTCCCGTAAATGGTTATACAGCGAGAAGATTGTGACAATAAATTGAAACACCCACCCACACAGACTCACACACGCGTGGAACTGACTAACGAGGCCATTTCATAGCTGACGAGATAATTCCATAGTTAACTTTGTATTTTTCTATCACGGTCGCAAATTGTCCCGTGATGGTGGGAAGGTCAGTGTCCAAAATGAAAGTGCATTGAGGGTGTCCATGAGTGTGTGGGAGGTTGGTATAGAGGTGTGAGGAAGAGTGGAGTGAGGGGCAGCCCGCATGTGTGTCAAACGTGAAAGAAAAGAATGGGGATAAAAATGGCAACACGAGAAATCTGCATTTTTTTTTTAGAGTGAAACGGGTTGAGCCTTACTTTCACTACCCACTCTTTTCTATCTCTCTCCCATCTCTCTCTCTCTCTCTCTCTCTCTCTCTCTCTCTCTCTCTCTCTCTCTCTCTCTCTCTCTCTCTCTCTCTCTCTCTCTCTCTCTCTCTCTCTCTCTCTCTCTCTCTCTCTCTCTCTCTCTCATTCCTTCCATACTTAGTGCATATCAGATCGGCTGCGACGTCTCCACCGGACAGAATTTTACGGCTACATCAATGGCACGCGACCAAAAAGGAGAACACGAAAGAAAATCCAAGATAACTGAAAAAAGAAAAATGAGGACGAGAAAAAAATGTCCTTGATGAGAGAAACGCCCCCGAAAGTTCCCCTGGAGAGATGTGTGTTTCAGACCAGCAGATGAGAGCAAGTGAACACCGTCAGAAGAGCTGCCTGGATGCTGCGGCAATTTCGGGGGGAAGATGAGAAGGGATATTTTTAGATGGGAAGTGCAAGTTGTAAATAAAATGGCATGCAGGGTTCCAGTGTGTGAGTGAGGGAGTGGGCGAGTGCTTCAGCAAGGGAGGCAGTGAACGAGAGACAAATTAATGAGTGAGTGAATGAGTGGGAGTGCCGTGAAATGAGTGAGTGGGAGTGCCGGGAAATGACTGAGTGGGAGTGCCGGGAAAAGAGTGAGTGGGAGTGCCGGGAAATGACTGAATGGGAGTGCCGGGAAATGAGTGAGTGTATACGTAAATGAGTTTGTATGAATGAGGGTAAGTAAACATGTGTGGACCAGTCCTGAGTTATTACTTAGTCAGCCATGCGAATCGGACATGATAGATAGAAAACAGATGCTCTTTTCTACGGACGAGTTCATATAGTAGGTAAGAATCAGTATTTTGCCGCTGGTAATGCTGGTTGGTCTCGAGTCAGCCAATGGTCCGAGTGAACTGAGTGTTGCTTTAATTGTTTTAGTTTTAGCACTTTACATCTGCTCTTACAAAAACTGTGTTTCGATGCGACGTTTTTGCACACACACACACACACACACACACACACACACACACACACACACAGAAATAGGACCATTATAATATAGATGTGATAACTGAGAGTGTGTGTCTGTATGTGTGTGAGGGAATGAATGTTGGCGTTTATCTCTGTGTTCGAATGAATGGTTATACTTATTTATTGGAATAGAAAAAGTGTTGATACGTGTGTGTGTGTACAATATGTAGATGTGAATACATACGTTTATGCGTATGTATAACACAAAGTGTATGAATGGGTATTACATAATGCAAATGACGTATTAAATTTTATGTACGCATGTGTCCATGTACAGTCAGCAAAAAAGTATTGTAACTACCCTTACATTGAAATTAATTATACTTATCCATAGAAGGGTTCCAATACTTTTATTGCTGACTGTACAATATTGGTGCTTGTGCGTGTGGAATCACGCATGTGTGTATCCGTGTGTGAGACAGTGTGTATGTATGTTATTAGTCCGAATACATCATCAGAGTCCGGTAATTATGGAAACACGAGTGAGTTAATAGGAAGTGTTGATAAAGTTCGTGAATTGGTCGCTAGTGATTCCTCCAATCCATGTCACGAAACAGCCTTCCTTAGTATACAGTATGCCATAAGTTTAGTGACGGCTTTTGGAGGAACCAAGGGACTCCAATTCAGCTCACGGCATATTTCCTCCTCAAGACAGTGGGCGGAGGGAAGAAGGGGAGATGGAAGAGGGGAGATGATTGTAGTTCGAGGTACACTACTCCATCACTCACTCCACCCTCACCTTCAACCCTGCCTTCTGACTGACGCTCAAACTATTGAAGACCGACTGATTGAGTGAGCATAACAGACTGACTGATTGAATGGGTAATGGAGTGACTGATTGAATGGGTAATGGACTGACTGTGTGAATGGGTAATGGAATGACTGTGTGAATGGGTAAATGACTGACTTTAGTACCGAGGAATTTAGAATGAGGCAGGACTATACTTAATATCATCTCATTTGTTTCTCTCTACAGTGGTTATAATTACAGTGGTTATAATTTGGTCAGTCAGCGTTATAAAACACCATCACCGCCTCACTTCCATTACTCAAAGGTAAGTGTTGATATATATATATATATATATATATATATATATATATATATATATATATAAACTTAATCATTTGATCGTCACGCTTCAACACTAACTGATTCTATAATGGAAAATCTTTGAATACATTTTTAGTTTAACAGTGATATTAATTGGTCAGTAAACTTGTATGCCAAAGTAATTAGCAGGGAGACTGAATTCACTGATTGACAAAGTTATTCACCCACCAACTAGTAGGAGAATCGCTATTTATAATATAACATGTGACAATGGAGGGAAGAACGAGGGAGAGCGAAGGAGAATTGGAAGGAACCGAAAGAGAGCGAGGGAGAAATGGAAGAAGCCGAGGGAGAGATCGAAGGAAACCGAGAGAGTGGTGGACATCGAGGGTAAATGAGAAATGTGAAAGAGTAAGTTAATGAGTAGTCAAGGAAGGTTGGTAAATTGATTGATTGAGTGAGTGATTGATTGATGGAGAGAGGGAGCTTAGGATTGGTGGAGAGGGAAGAAGAGAGAGTCAAGGGGGAAAAGAAATAAGGGAAAAGTCATAGAGAAGCGGAAGAAAGTATCGGGAAAGCCAGAGATAAGAAGGAGAAGAGGGAGAGACAGAAGGATGAGGGAGAGAAAGAAGAGACAGAAGGGAGGGGGAAAGAAGGGAGAGACAGAAGGAAGAGGGAGAATAGCCAGAGTCAGAGGAAAGAAGGAGAAAGGGAGAGAAAGAAGGAAGAGTGAGAGGAGGCAGAGTCATAGAAAAGAGTGAAAAGGGAGAATTTGGAAGGGAAAAAAAGTAGCTGAAAGGGGTGAGGCAGTATTCTTTTTATAAACCTTAGTCGAGGTTAACGGAGCAGAAAACTGGATGAAAAGGGCACAGCGTTTAAAGTTACAGAAAACCTTGTTGTAAACCCGAGTCCATTTTCCTCTCAAGTGGGCTGGTGAAAAGTGGGATTTCTCGTTCGTTCTCAGTGGTTTAGATTCAATGTTCAAAAGAAAGAAGAGGAGGGGAAGGAGGAAAAAAAATTGGTTGAAGAATGGGTAGAAAAATTGGGTAAGAGTGAGGGGAAATATGTTAAGGGAATTGGATTAATAAGGTGGGGAAATAGTTTGGGAAAAAATTAGATGAGATGAGGAGAGTAGAACAAAACTGGTACAACGAAAGTAACAATGGGAATGAAATTTGTGTGAAGGAGGAAATATTGAAAAATAGCGTGAGAGTTGGGGATAAATGGAGAATAACATAAGGATGAAATGGACAATACTTGGGTAATATTTGGGTGGATAATAAGAGATGGGTGGGTGATGGATGGGTCTATGTGGTGATGGGTGGGTCTATCTAAGTGAGGATTCGAGCGTCCTCTATCTCCCATAGCTCGCTCTTTCTGTCTCTCCTACTTATTGTTGTTCTCTCCTACTAATGAGGCACCGTCAGCGAGGGTGGCGGTGCAGTCAGCCTCAGAGGAGAAGGGTCTGGGTAACTCCGTCCTGTTTTAGGCTTAGGGATGTTGCGACCCTATCACCCATTGTTTACGGTGTAATGTCAGCGGAGTGAGGGGCATGGGGATCCCCTCCTCTGTAAGATTTCCCTAGCAAATGGTCTACCCCAGCGTGGAGATGAAGGCCGGGTATATGTGTATGTAATAAGAGAAAGTGAGGCTTAAAGGGGAAGGAGTGAAGGAGGGGAATGTGGAGCAGGAGTGAAGGAAAAGGGGCTGGTACGCACGTGTTTGGAGTAAATGAGAAAAAAAGAATGAGATGACAGAAAAAATAGAGAGAGATAACGAAAATGACAGAATTGATAGAAGCGTGATACGAGAAAACGAAGAAATTGAGATAAGTTTCAAAGGCAGAGAACATGGATATAATGGATATAGGAAATGCGAGGGAATGAGGAGAAAAATGGTTGAGTATAAAAAGACAAAATAACAATGAAGTGAGAGGGAGAAGAGGGTGAGACAGAAAGAAGCTCATTGTGCAGCAAAGTGAGAGAAAAGAAAGAGTGAGTGTTTGAGAAAGTGAGTGTGAGGGAATGACAGGTTAAAAGGTGACAGGAATGACTGAAGAGGATTTGAGAGTGAGTGAGGTTAAGGGACAAAGTGAGGAACTGTAATGAGGTGAAGAGAGAGAGAGAGAGAGAGAGAGAGAGAGAGAGAGAGAGGAGAGAGAGAGAGAGAGAGAGAGAGAGAGAGAGAGGAGAGAGAGAGGAGAGAGAGAGAGAGAGAGAAGAGAGAAGAGATAGAGAGAGAGAGAGAGAGAGAGAGAGAGAGACGAGAGAGAGAGAGAGAGAGAGAGACGAGAGAGAGAGAGAGAGAGAGAGAGAGAGAGAGAGAGAGAGAGAGAGAGAGAGAGAGAGAGAGAGAGAGAGAGAGAGAGAGAGAGAGAAATTGGAGAGATGAATGGGGAGAAGATAGGAAAGTTGGAGAGATGAATGGGGATGGAGGAGAGAGAGAGAGCTTGGAGAGATGGATGGGGAGGGAGAGAGGGAAGTTGGTGAATTGAATGGGAGCGAGGAGATAGAGACTGGGGATAAAGAAGGTGAGAGCTGAAAGAGGAGATGAGGGGGTAATGAAAGGATGGGCGAGTGAAAGAGAGAGGGAAGAAACGAGGACAGAGAAGCTGACAGAAGTTTTAGCACCTAATGACACAAATATTTCTCCTATCATTTCCTCCTTCATAAGAACAAAACTCTCTCTCTCTCTCTCTCTATATATATATATATATATATATATATAATAATAATAATAATAATAATAATATTTATCTTTTATCCAGTCATACACACTCATCCAAGCACCCAAACTATTATAATTTTTTAATTAAGATTTCCTTTCTCTCATAATCCTCTATCCCTTCTCTCCATTTTTCATTTCCATTTTCTTCTTCTTGTTCTTCCCGTCTCTTCACCACTTTTCTCATCCCTCTATCTCCTCCACTTCCTCTATCTCCTTTCATCCATGAATTTTCACCTTATTTTGAAGAGGTTCTTATTTGTTCTATCTTACGTTTTCATTCAGTTTCACTCCTTCTTCTGCTTCTTAGTGCCATTCTTCCTCTTCTCCTTCTATCTTTTTATTCTTCCTTTCTTCCTAATCATCCATTATTGCCTCATATCTCGATGCTATCCTTTCTTCTTCGTTTCATACCTCTTTGACTCTTCTCTTATTCTTATTTCACCTCTTCTTCTCCTCCTCATTCACTCTCTTCTTGTGCCACAGGAATATTTCGTCATGTTTTTCATTTTCCACAATATATATTCGTCCTAAAATTGGGTGCCGCATCGCATCAGCATGCCGTGACGTACGTGTGTGTGTGTGTGTGTGTGTGTGTGTGTGTGTATAGGCTATCTATGTTATGTGTGTGTATATGTCTAGTGTGTGTGTGTGTGTGTGTGTAGGTGTGTATATAGGCTATCTATGTATGTGTGTGTATATGTCTATGTGTGTGTGTGTGTGTGTGTGTAGGTGTGTATATAGGCTATCTATGTATGTGTGTGTATATGTCTATGTGTGTGTGTGTGTGTGTGTGTGTGTGTGTGTGTGTGTGTGTGTGTGTGTGTGTGTGTGTGTGTGTGTGTGTAAAAATGTTCCGCGAATGCTTAAAATTTAATTAATCGTGTATTCTTCTCTTCCCATCTTTTCCACATAGCTCCCTCTCAGCATGTCTTCCTCTCCATCTGTGTCTCTTACTTACTTACTTAATTAAGCTTGTCTTGGTGTTAATATGTTCCCTCACCATTCCTCATCATTAACCCCACCCACTTCTCTTACTCTCACCTGTCTCTATCTGTTCGTCTCAATTACTCTATCGATCATGTCTGCAATTTCCTACCCACCCTCCTTCCTTCCTTCCCTCACGTTTACCTTCACTCTCTCTCTCTCTCCCCATCTCCTTTTCTCCTTTCTCCCTCCTAACTCTTTACTCCCTCTCTCTCTACTTTCATCCTTTCCTCTTCCCTCACCTTTTCTTATCCCTCCCTTCCTCCTACCTCTTTACTCACTCTCTCTTTCTCCTCCCGTCCTTGCCTTACTCCCTCCTCCTCCTCTGTTCTTCTTCTCTCCCTCTCTTCCTCCTAGCTCTTCTCCCTGCCTCCTTCCTTCTTTCTATTTACCCCCTCTTCCTTTATCCTTCTCCTCCCCTCTCCTCCTTCTTCCTATTTACTCCCTCTTCCTCCTAGCTCTTCTCCCTGCCTCCTCCCTTCTTCCTATTTACTCCCACTTCCTTTATCCTTCTCCTCCCCTCTCCTCCCTACCCACTCTCTCCCACCCTTTTTCCTCGCGGTCTCAAATTCCATCTCCGTCTTTCCTCTCTTTCTCTCTTATCTATCTTTCCCTCTCCTCTTCTTTCTCTTCCATCCTCCATCCTCCATACTTATTTTCCCCTCTTCTTTTCTCCATTTCTCGTCCACTTCTTGTCTTTCCTTTCTTTCTTCTCTCGTATCATATTTTCTCACATATCAATTCCTTACGTTTTCTTTTTTCCTTCCTCCTTCTCCTTCCTTCCTTCCTTATTTATCTCCTCTCACATCTTCCTTTCCTCTCTCTGACTAACTGTATGTTTAACCACTTGTATCTACTTCTGTATCGATTTACCTCTTAACTATTCATCCATCTAACTCTCAATATATCTTCGAAAATTGTCCCCTTCACATCCCTCCTATTACTCCTATCTTTTTCTTATTTTTCTCCTCCTCTCTCAGTTGCTATCTCTTCCTCGTTTATCATGCTATTTATTGTCCCCACTTTTTTCTTTCCTCTGCAACTTTTCTCCTTCATCATTATTTTTTGTTTTTACAACGGCTAGCGCACACACACACACACACACACACACACCACACACACACACACACCTCTATTCTGTTTCTTCCTCGCTCCCAGTATTTATTATTTTTTTCTCCACCTATCACCCATTCACGTTCCCACCATTACTCAAAAAAGTCTATCTCCTTTCCCTCTTTTCTTCTTCCCCTTTTAAACACTCACCCCAACATACATCCTTACAGAGAAAGCCACCTTCTCCTTGCCACCTTTCCCAATCAATTCTTCTCCTACACACTTCACCAATCTCCTTCTCCATCTTCCCCCTTATCTCTCCTCCTTTCCTTTCCTCATCCATACCCCAGATCATCAATACTCCTTCTTTCCTTCCCTCCACAAACCCTCTTACCTTTCGGACACACACTCCCTTCCTGCGTTTCACATAGCCTAGCATCCTTTCCATACCCGTTCAATCAATCATAT
>JAWQEG010007130.1:0-2500 GCA_033782935.1 Petrolisthes cinctipes
TGGTCACAGCTCATGAGGCCCCGGGAATAATCAAGCTAGTTTTCAGTATCCATCGTCTGAGGTGTCAAAAGTTTCACACGGAAGGAGCACCGATATTTTTTTTTTTTTTTTTACAATATTCTTACACGGTACCATTATACATATACAATCAGTTTTTATTTAAGTGTCGTGTGGGTTTATTTTGTTCAGTAGGTTTTTTCGTTCCAGTTGATCGTACCATGTGGATTTACACTACTGGATAATGTGAGTTGTACAGTACGTGATGTGTGTGTTTACTTCCAATAATTAAATCAGTATACTCCCCCTCTTTACAATATTTCTCCGTATAGTATTACCTCACCATTGTCGTATATACACAATGTACACTCGCAATCCAAAATATGTATCCAGGCTTGATTCGAAAAGCCTGATCGAGAATTAAGCGAGCTCAAGCAAATATGAAACAGAATAAGCGTTGTAATTGGTTCACCAGTATGTCAAATGATTCGAAACTTCAACAAAACCTGGATACAAATTTTGGATTGCGAGTGTACAGTATACTCTTAATTCGCCGAGTGTGTGTGTGTGTGTGTGTGTTTACTTCTCTGTAATGAACCTCTCCGCTTTTGTGGCTTTACTTTGACTCAATGGCTTCCCGTGTCGAGGGTTGAGAGGAATGGCAAGTGTGGGCCCACCGTCACGCCCCTGGGAGCATTACGTGGGATTTGTCAGTGGCTGGGATGTGTGAAGTTGGGTGTGCACTGTAGATCTGATGAGTGTGGTGGTGGTGGTGGTGGTGATGCCTGTGTTTTAGGGAGTGTCTTAGTAACTAGAGTTTTTCGCATATATATAGATACAATTTTTTAGGCCTTTTCATTCGATTTAGTATCCACGCCTGCATGCTTCCTATCGTCTGACACATTGCCAAAAAAATCCCAACAGTTAAGGCTAAAATAAAGGGTAGAGAAATAGTTAAGGGAGAAATTTTGTGTTGGTAATTATGGAGCAACTGAATCCCCCAATCTATTCCAAGCAACAGAACACCATTATATTTGTTCATCTGGTCCTGTTTCCTGGCATATATACTTTGGAGGAATCAAGGCACTCCAATGTAACAAAAAAAAAAGAATTACCCCCTCAAGGGATGTGCCATAATTACAATAACGTCACTTGCACCTGGATACAACACCTCGGTACAAAATTTATTAGATCGCGACAACACAGTAAACATCAAGGCTCGGGAGGTTCAGGGGTTAATTTTAAAGGCTTGAAATCTGTAGAGTGGAAAGGAAGTATTGTCGGCAACTAAGCGAAGGTTTGAATGTGTGTATGTGTGTGTAAGAGAGAGAGAGAGAGAGAGAGAGAGAGAGAGAGAGAGAGAGAGAGAGAGAGAGAGAGAGAGAGAGAGAGAGAGAGTGTGTGTGTGTGTGTGTGTGTGTGTGTGTGTGTGTGTGTGTGTGTGGTGTGTGTGTGTGTGTGTGTGTGTGTGTGTGTACATATATGTCCTGATGGCCATGAACAAGCTTTAGAGCCCCGTTACTGTGTGCAAGCTAACAGTGTGGAACAAGTAGGAGAGAGAGATAGAGATAGAGAGAGAAAGAGACAGTTAGATAAAGATAGAGAGAGAAAGAGACAGTGAGATAGAGATAAAGAGAGAAAGAGACAGTTAGATAGAGATAGAGAGAGAAAGAGACAGTTAGATACAGATAGAGAGAGAAAGAGACAGTTAGATAGAGATAAAGATAGAAAGAGACAGTTAGATAGAGATAGAGAGAGAAAGAGACAGTTAGATAGAGATAGAGAGAAAAAGAGACAGTTAGATAGAGATAAAGAGAGAAGAGACAGTTAGATAGAGATAAAGAGAGAAAGAGACAGTTAGATAGAGATAGAGAGAGAAAGAGACAGTTAGATAGAGATAGAGAAAAAGAGTACCGTAATCTCTGCTTATGCCTCTTAAATGAAAGTTGAGATTCTTACACTGAAAAAATGAGAAAAACACTTTTTATACATGGTAAAAAGAGTTAATAAGTGTTTTCCTGACAAAGTTTAACCATAACAAAACGCTCAGAATATGTTAAGATGTAAATATATTTCATTTGTCTTTTTTTTTTTTTTTTTTTTTTTTTCATCTTTTAGTTTCTCAGGAAAAAGTATATAGCTAGGGGCGAGTGGATGAAGGTGGGAGGAGTCGTTGCCAAGCCAGAAATTATAGACATAAAAAAAAGATAAAGGCTTAAGGGAAAAAATTTATGCAATGGATTGTAAAAAAACCCAGAGGATGGAATAAATAAATAAAAAAAAATATATGTAAAAGGTGGGAAGGGCCAGGGAACGGGCAGCTGCATTCCTCGTGTGAGTTCTAAATGATTTTGCGACACTAAATCCCCGAGTTGCATGCCGTGAGGGTAAAAGTGGGGGGCGGTACTCCCTAAATACTACTACACTAATAAAATAGAGAGTTAGGGGGGCTACTACAATCTCATGCACGACAGAATCAAGCAAAAATTAAACTCCAACAACA
>JAWQEG010007130.1:7500-25000 GCA_033782935.1 Petrolisthes cinctipes
AGGTGGTATGGTAGGAAGGGGGTATGGTAGGAAGGTGGTATGGTAGGAAGGTGGTATGGTAGGAAGGTGGTATGGTAGGAAGGTGGTATGGTAGGAAGGTGGTATGGTAGGAAGGGGGTATGGTATGAAGGGGGTATGGTAGGAAGGTGGTATGGTAGGAAGGGGGTATGGTAGGAAGAGGGTATGGTAGATATGGGTATAGTAAAAATGGGGTATGGTAGGAAGGGGTTATGGTTGAAATGGTGCATTCTTGGGGGGTATAATATTATGTGTGTGTGTGTGTGTGTGTGTGTGTGTGTGTGTGTGTGTGTGTGTGTGTGTGTGTGTGTGTGTGTGTGTGTGTGTGTGTACGAGCCTTTTTATCATCAATATTGGTCGGACGTGGAAGCAAGCCAGTGGGAAGGAAAGGAAAGTGATGTGGGTTGGCAAAATAAATGAGAATACGAGAAGCACAGACAGAAAGACAGACAAGGCAGTCATACCATGGAACACGTGTAGGCAGGAAAGCTAAATGGAGAGACGGACAGATGAATTAAAAAAAAAAAAGCACCGTCAGGATGGAAGAGAGAGACAGACAGACAGAGGAGTAAGAGAGTGGAGAGCGAGGAAAAATATACAGACAGATACATATGTAGTACCGTCAAACGAGTAGGCATGTACATATAAAGACAAGCAGACTGACTGAAAATAATATGATATGAGAGAGACAGGCAGGCATGAAGAGAGAGTCTGGGATGCATTGAGACGAGAGGACAACATGTATGAAGACTGAAACAGGCAATATACTTACAAACATGCCGGAGACCAGATAAACAAGATGATGGATTGACATACAGACTCACAGACAGACAGACAGTCGCACAGACAACCAGACATACAGACATACATACAGACACACACACACACACACACACACACACACACACACACACACACACACACACACACACACACACACACTCACACACACACACACCACACGGACAAAGAGCAAAAAATTGATGCAACTTAAATTGAAGACAAAAGACAAGATATCATGTCAAAGAACCAACCAAATATTCTGTAATATCACGATATAAACAGAGAGAGAGAGAGAGAGAGAGAGAGAGAGAGAGAGAGAGAGAGAGAGAGTGAGGTTGGGGGTTTTAAGGAAGGTAAGTGAATTACTAAGAGGAAAGGAGAGGGGGACACACACACACACACACACTAGCAGCCGCACAAACCTAAATAATAAATGAGTGTCCGCAAATAAAATCCTGAACTAAAAGACAGAGAGATAATAAAGGAAGAAAATTACACGAAAAAAAAAAATGGGTGTTTCAAAATACACTACAATACAATAGAACAGAAGAAAGACTAACCCAAATGAGATATTGGAAATGAAAATCGATATAACAATCAATCAGGTTTGCAGCTTAAGGGACCCTGTGGTGTAGTGAGAAAATTGGAGGTTAGTGAGACCTTCAAACATTGCCACGAAACACCAGCTATATGGAAGGAGCTTGTTTCATGGCATGGTCAGGAGGAAACAGAAGCCTTCAATATTCAGACACAATCACAGGGTCTTTAACACCATAAATACATATATACCAGTATATATATATTTCTATCACTATTCAGAACAGATACATATTCATTACTCTACCTGAAAATATATACGGTACAGTACAATACATTCCACCCTCATGCAGTGTGTATGAGTTGTACAAAGTGTAGGAGGTTGACGTCACATATCTTACTCTCTTTCCTGTGCCAATGCCAAGGTACCCAAGTTAACCAATATTTAGTCCTCTATAGCATCATCGATTTAGTCGTGTATAGAAGAACAGTTGGACATAAGCGCTGCATATTAGTACAGAGAGAGAGAGAGAGAGAGAGAGAGAGAGAGCGGTAGTGGGTTTGCATCACACAATATTGTCTGGTGCTCTCAGTCCCTCACCAACACAGGCAGGCAGGCAGCTCGCAGGCAATAACCCCCGCTGGCTAAAAGAACATTACTACCCACACTCAACAACCAATAACCAACCACTCCTTTTCCACTCCGTATTGAGTCCGTATCGAGGAGCTCCCTGCCAGAACCAACCCACCGTCATTACTGGCAACACAAAGCCATATATTTGTTGGTATATGTATGCAGTTTATTATATTCTATCTTTGTCCATTTTAAAAGCGTCTCTCTGGTCAAACACAGCTAACTAAAGGACATAATACAGTGTGCTATAATATTTTTCAGACGCAAACTAACCATCCACGAAATTGATCCTTCAGTAATGCTCTCCTGTTTTTGACCAACATAAATCCTCTGTGTTCGGGTACTCAGTAATAATTACTATACTCACGTTGCAATATCTTTCCAGGAACTAGAAATGGGAGAAACATAAGTTCATTTTTTTAAGTAGGAGTTGAAAAATGCAGCTCGATTTCTACATAAACCTAAATGTGACCAAATAATCTCGTTTATAATAAGTTGATTCATTCTCTCATAAAATTGAATGATAATGAAGCAGTAGTGATGTAATATTAAGACCTCACTCCATACAGTATTCCCAAAGCTGCTTCATTTTCTCATAAGATGGGATGATAATGGAGCTCCAGTAATGTTACAGTATAAGCCGTCGTCCATGTATGCAGTGTTCCCGAGGAGAGATATCTGATAATGCTACTACTACTACTATTACTATTACTAATCCATGGAGATGACAACGAAGACAGAGGTAAGGAGAAACAAGCCAAGGGAGACTGTGAGGCAAAGGGAAGGGAGAATGAGAGGCAAGGGAGAATGAAAGGCAAGGGGGGAAAGCAAGCCAAGGGAGAATGAAAGCAAAGGGGAAAGCCAAGCCAAGGGAGAATGAAAGGCAAAGGGGAAAGCCAGCCAAGGGAAACTAAGAGGCAAAGGGGAAAGCCAAGCCAAGGAAAACTGAGGCAAAGGGAAAGCTAGCCAAAGGGAAACTGTGAGGCAAAGGGGAAAGCCAGCCAAGGGAGAATGAGAGGAAAGGGGAAAAGCAAGCCAATTAATGAAAGGCAAGGGGAAAGCCAGGCAAGGGAGAATGAGAGGAAAAGGGGAAAGCAAGCCAAAGGGAAACTGTGAGCCAAAGGGGAAGCCAGCCAAGGGAAACTGAGGCAAAGGGGAAACCCAAGCCAAGGGAAACTGTGAGGCAACGGGGAAAGCCAGCCAAAGGGAGTCTGAGAGGCAAAGGGGAATGCCAGCCAATTAAGGGAGAATGAAAGACAAAGGGGAAAGCCAGCCAAAGGGAGTCTGAGAGGCAAAGGGGGAAAGCCAGCCCAAGCAGCAAGTCCCAGGGGGCTATTTCTCACTCGGTGTATCAACCAATTCCTCTTCTCTTAACAGCCCTAACAGCCAGGATAACAGCCAGAGTATACGGCAAGGCTCTGTTGGCATCATGACCCCAAACGCTCGCACTACATCAACGCTATTATTATCTCACGTGTGAAAAATGGAACATATAACTCGGCTCGTATAATACAACATCATCCCTCCTGCTGCTCCTCCTCACATGTCCTATATATATATTTATGATACTGTACTTACTGCATAGGCCTTGAGTTGAGTTGAGTGGGTAGTGAATTGGGGATCGCTGAATTGACTGACAGTTTTTATGTAACATGAGTGTTTTTTTGAGGCTTTCGTTGGTTTTCGTGAAGTCTGTATGGGTATATATTTGTTTACTTATTATTATTATTGTTATTATTGTTATTGATATTGTTGTTATTATTATTATTATTATTTTTATTATTATTATTATTATTATTATTTATTATTATTGTTTGTTGTTGTATTGGTTTTACATTTACATAAAATTATTAAGCTAACAGGAAACTAACTCTCTCTCTCTCTCTCTCTCTCTCTCTCTCTCTCTCTCTCTCTCTCTCTCTCTCTCTCTCTCTCTCTCTCTCTCTCTCTCTCTCTCTCTCTCTCTCTCTCTCTCTCTCTCTCTCTCTCTCTCTCTCTCTCTCTCTCTCTCTCTCTCTCTCTCTCTCTCGTTAGGGCACCAGGGTAAAAACATGACTTGTGATCACAGCCCCGTTTTATTTCTAACTCCCGTGAACTAACGAACTGGAGCGAGTGTAAGATGGCGCCATTACAACCATTACCGGTGATGTGGCCGCGTCTCGGGGACAAAGCGAGTCCATTTATCGCTCGAAACCTTTGGCCGACATTTAATCAATAATATCCATGCCCCCCCCCTACCACCCCTCCCCTTCACTCCACCCTCCCTCCCTCCCTACCTACCTACCCACCTCTCTCTCTCTCTCTCTCTCTCTCTCTCTCTCTCTCTCTCTCTCTCTCTCTCTCAGGCTTGGGGGGGTTTAGGGGGGTGCGGGAGTAGGGGACAGGCTTTGGGGGGGTGCGGGAGTAGGGGGGCAGGCTTGGGGGGGGGGTTAGGAGTGTGAGGGAATAGGGGACAGGCTTTCTACCCACCCCAAGCCTGTTACCCTATTCCAGCATCCCTCAAACCCCCCCCCCAAGCCTGTCCCCTACTGCCGCACCCCCTTAACCCCGTGTCACACTGGAACATGAATCATACCGCCTCTGTTCTATTTTTTTTTTTTTTTTTTTTTTTTTTTAAGCTTCTGACTCGCTTTAGGAGAATTGGTTGAAAATATCCCCCAACCTAGGAGATGCAAACGTGATAAAAAAAGGACGGAGGATGAAGGAAAACACGGGCTGACTATAGATAAGACTAACAGAACTTCACCCGAATAATTATATGAGTAACTTTTGAAGGGTGGATGAATGAGTGGATGGAGAAGGAAGGAAGGTCTTATACGCACGCTGCTTCTGATGCCTCTACCACCCATCTACTCACTTACCCACCTACTCACTCACCCACCTACTCACTCACTCACTCACTCATCCACCTACTCACTCACTCACTCACCCACCTACTCACTCACTCACTCACCCACCTACTCACTCACTCACCCACCTACTCACTCACTCACTCATCCACCTACTCACTCACTCACTCACTCACCCACCAACTCACTCACTCACTCACTCACCTACTCACTTACCCACCTACTCACTCACCCACCTACTCACTCACCTACTCACTCACTCACCTACTCACTCACTCACTCACCCACCTACTCACTCACTCACTCACCCACCTACTCACTCACTCACACACCCACCTACTCACTCACCCACCTACTCACTCACTCACTCACTCATCCACCTACTCACTCACTCACCCACCCACCTACTCACTCACTCACTCACCCACCTACTCACTCACTCACTCACTCACCCACCTACTCACTCACTCACTCACTCACCCCCCTACTCACTCACCCACCTACTCACTCACTCTACCATCCACCTACTCACTCACTCTACCATCCACCTACTCACTCACTCCTCCACTCCTCCACTCCGAAGTATTAGGGTGGGGGGGGGGAGTGGTACAGTGTTGATAAAATTGGAGCAACTGAATCTTCCAAACTATTCCAAGCAACAGGCAGCTCACCCCATTATTTTTGTTCATCTGGTCATGTTGTTACCTGGCAAACTTTGGAGGAATCAAGGCACTCCAATGTACTAGAAGTATTGTAAATATTATCATCCCCTTAGGAGTCGAACCAAGGCAATGATTCACCAAAGGGTCATTTTCGTCTAGGAAGCCACAACCAATAATGATTCACTATGTATGACTCAACAACGGCAGAGGAATTTCGGGAGCGACATGCGAATCGATCCCCACCCCTCGGTATATACCCTGGATATAACATAGTAGCTGGAACGGAGGGAGGGAGGGAGGGAGATAAAGGAAAGAAGGAAGGGAGAGAGAGAGAGAGAGAGGGGGAGGGAAAGGGAAAGGGAGGGAAGTAACACCACGCGGCCACGCTCACACACACACACACACGGTCAACGTCAGGTCCAAACTCAGACTCGGCGTTAGTTTCCCTCTGAGCGTCAGGGAGCGAGGAGCAATACGCAGACACACACACACACACACACACACGCCGTCTTCTCTCACGCACTTTTTTTTTATTTTGTTGTTCGTTCTCTTTCAAACCCTCCCACGTCACTCGAGTTTACTACACCACATTGGAAAGGGCCCTGGTTTTTGAAAGTGTGACGAGTGAGTGGCGAGGGGAGGAGAGGTGGTGTATAGAGTATAATATAGGATGGGAGTGCAAGGCAGTGGCGTGACTTGAGATATTATACATAGTGTGAGATGAGTGTATGAAATATATGGACACGTCAGGATGGTGCGACAGGAGAGGAACGGACGCATTTACTCTAACAACAACAATAACAACACAGCCGTCTCCCGAACTAAGTGGACTGCCTACTACGTCATGGAGGTAAGGAAAGGAAGCACTCTACGATTATTATTATTATTTAATATATATATACTGTGTTCTTTGTTCCGTTTCGGGCGTTTTTTGGGAAGAGTATTATTGTATTGTTGTAGATCGACGCGACGAACAAATAATCAATCCCTCATCAGTCTTTTAACATGTACGGTACTGTAATGTGTGTGTGTGACTGTGTGTGTATACTTGTCATTACTTCTTTGTTACGTCGTGCACTTTGGACTGGAGTACAGAGCGCGTTGCATTTAGTTTCCTGCTCGTGAATTTTAACAAGGTTAGTTACAAACAAAATGAAATTAAGACGTAATGGAAAAATTAAAACCCCGGAAAGTCACCATTAATTAAGCTAAAACAAACTTATTTTATGAAAGTCCTTCGTGAGCAACAATTCCTATTTTCATCAGCACATATTTACCAGCCACGTTATTGTTGAATAGGCCTTGAACAGTCATTACAATATGGACAATGACGTCTCTATACTGACATTTTATAATAATATTGGTGTTTGATAGATTAGATAACAAAGATCCATGATTTTATACAGAACTAATCACAGGAGATGGATACGTCACAAGTCGTCAGTTGGTCTGCTTAAGGACCCTGTGATCGTGTATGAAAATTGGAGGCTTCTGATTTCTCTAGACCATGCCTGGAAACAAACTCCTTCCATATATATATTTGAAGGATTCATATACCTCCAATTTTCTGACTACAACACAGGATTCCTTAAGAGTCGATATAAATGGTATATGACCGACCCTCCTATAATAATATCCATTAATTGAGAACAACACTTCGAGAAGAACACCAATTTTATATGAACACAAAGCCAAGGGAGGAGGGGTTACTGGAGTGAATATTATGTGTCAGTGTACAGTTCTCCTCACTACAGCATAACACACCTATTATACACCACATGATCCCACTATTCTTTCTACATAAGCTGTGAAACAAAGGAGAGGATTAAAGAGTTGGAGTGCCATAGCTATTATTTTCTGACTCTGCCTTTATAATTATGTCTACAGCTGAAATTAAATTAGTTCACTTATTTTTTGTGATGCTGATGCGTAATTCCTAATGTCTAGGTTACGCCATTCACGCTTAGCCTTTGCAATAAAATCTGTGGAAGTTTAAATTTAAGTTAAAACTAGACGGAGACGATCACTTGGTAGTGTGCATACCATACATTGCAAACACCAAATAAATCTACGGTCAGTGTATACCACATTTCGCTCTCATTCAATTTATTTTTTTTATCGATTCCTAACCTTGAACCTTTGACCTGTAATCATCAAAACTGATTCGCTTCTTTGTTTCATAATTCCCATTCATCCTGTGAGGTTTTTCATAATCCGTCCCTAATTATTTGAGTTAACAATGGTAACAAACATACAGACAATTAGACAAAAAACAGAAATGAGAACATATCCCTCCACAAGCGAGGGATGCAAACGTGCGACAGATTTCTCACGCTTAAGGGATTTGATTAACAAGTACCAGGAAATGTGAGCAATTGTTACTCCTCACACAGAAACTGGGAACTGATAAAAGGGAATATAATTATGTGATTGATTCCTCCGAGAGCAGAGAGAGAAAGGAGTGCAATCTTATTTCATCATTTCTTTCAGTGTTATTACTACCGTGTATATATATCTGTTAATAATTTTCCATTCTAACTAAAAAAATATATACTGCGTGATGAATATAAACGAAACAAACAATATAAATCATAATGAATCTGTTCCTTCGTTATAACAAGAGCATGACGACGAGTTCCTTCACAATACATAAATCAGTTCGACCTCCTAACTAAACTAACAGAGACAACACAATGGCGAGTGGTGACGGCGACATCGACACCAATTAGCGACGAGGAAGCATTGCCAGAACCGGAGACAATAGGTCAATGTTGCATCAGTATTACACCATCGGTACAAATACATGTCGACGATGTTAACTCTACCCCAACCCATACCCCGACCCCCTGCATGGAGACTCAACCAACCAATACAACTACTACTACTGCTCTTATTAGCTTCTGTCCTTCCATTGCTTCTCTTCCCTACCTCGCCTCACTTCATCTTGCTTCTGTCATTCCATCGCTCGCTTCTCTTCCCTGCCTCGCTTGCCTCACCTCACCTCATTTCATTTTGCTTCTGTCCTTCCATTGCTTCTCTTCCCTGCCTTGCTTGCCTCACCTCACATCACTTCATCTTACTTCTGTCCTTCCATTGCTTCTTTTCCCTGCCTCGCTTGCCTCTCCTCACGTCGCTTCACCTTGCTTCTGCCCACACCTCCCTCCCCTCGACCGCCTCCTCAGTCTACCTTCTGCTGCCAACGCTATACTGTACCGTAACATACATACACACGTCCCAGACACACATATATACATGCAACATATCCTTACACATCTGTTATATATTAGACACATGACCTGTAGTGAGTTTTTTAATGTTCTGGCGAAAATTCATCTATTCTTGTTTATGTCTTATGGCGTTAGATATACGTTTCTCTTGCATTCCATTGCTTACATGTTGCAGATAGGTACATAACTAGTCATGTTTTTTTTTTGTGTAATATGTTTTGAATTCTACGGTACTACATTTCCTCGTAAAGCCAAGAAATTCAATGAGGGAACTATTATAACTTCACCAGGATAATATAATGGAGCGCTCACACACACACACACACGCTCACACACACACAGACACACACACACACACACACACACACACACACACACACACCTACACCTACACACACACCTACACACACACACACACCTACACACACACACACACGTTCCACAGCAATGCACACACGCAACGGATACACAATTTGGATTCAAGCACCATGCAAATATTTTCTTGGGCGCACATTACACACATATCATGGTTATATTTACACATTCCTATTCGGGATATATATCTTACTCTGCAACACACACACACACACACACACACACACATACTCAAACAACCCACAAACAACACACATACTCAAACAACACACACACACACTCGAACAACACACACACACGCACTCAAACAACACACACACACACACACACACACACACTTTCACGCATGTAGTAATGTTGTATATTTTTACGACACACCTCTCCTCGATATGGATACTACACTCATACATAGATTTACACTCCTACCCTTGAGACTTAATTACTTTGCACTGTTCACTCACTACTCATATGTACTTACATCACCTTTACACACACACATAAACATACACATGGAAGTGTTCAAGCATTCTTTCTTTTAGACTCTCACAAACACACACTCGTATTCACACGAAACTTGCAAGCAACAAACCAAACAAGTGCTTTTCACTAACCAATACAGTAAGCACATTTCATTGCCACACAAATAATAGACTCCCATAAAAGTTGATAAAACACAAATAGACTCCCACAAAACACACATACCTTACTGGTCCCACACACAAGAGATAATTTTCCAACAAACTCATCCGTACGAAACAAACACATCATCATACCAAAGCTACACACATGATTTATTTGCTCTATAGATTTCCACCGTAACAAAAGAGACTCATTCGCCCACTAACAAATTTGGTGATGAGGCGAATCCCAATTGGAACGATGAGGACAATTTTTTTTTTTTTCCCCTTTCTCTCGTAGATCCAATTGCCCACTTTATATTAGGATCTACCGAGGTCTATCATTGTCACATTCGCCCACTAACAAATTTGGCGATGAGGCGAATCCCAATTGGAACGATGAGGACAATTTTTTTTTTTTCCCCCTTTCTCTCGTAGATCCAATGACCCACTTTATATTAGGATCTACCGAGGTCTATCAATGTCAGATGGATGGAACATGTTGCTTACCGGTTCCACCATTTGCTTCCAATCTAGTTTTTGTGTTATTTCTAGTTAGTGCTATATGTTCAGTTGTTGATGTAACACTTCCCAAACAAATATGAATTTATTTGATACATTTATCTTCGCCACATACGAGCTGTCATCAAACACATCAAAGCCACGAACAAATATAAGCTTTGTATACAGTGATAACCTCGCACGCATACATGAATTTACATACACACACACAAAAGCACAAATGTACGGAAAACACATCCAGTGAGGACACTAACAAACTCATAAGAAAGACACAGAAAGACCACTTCAAAAAGCAACACCAAGCACACACACAAACGCAGACAAAAACACACACAAATATATACATTGGGAAAACGACGGCTGACACACAAACACAAGGCACTCACACACTGATAAAGGGAGGACACAGCCTAGCACCTCCTTACCCCATGTCCCGAGAGGAAAACAGTGGGGCAGGAGCTCTCCAGGGAGTCAACACGGTTCAATTTGGCAGGCGAGGCGGCGCACTGCTGAACAAATGATAACACTGCCTCCCCTCCCCTTCCCTTCCCTTCCCCCACCACATACCACAGTCCCTTCAATCCAGAGCTTCCCCCTCCCCTCCTTCTCCTCCTCCTACCAGCACTCACGACACGAGAGGGACTAGGCTCACCAACACTCTTTAACCCACTGCCCCGCGCTACAACCTCCTCAACTCACAGTACCCAACGCCCCGACGACGAATGTACCTCCCCAAGTCAACATTTCCTCACAGTTTCATTAATTCTCTTATCCACCACTTGTCTCTCAAGTCCCAAATACCTCATAACCCGACGTACTCCACGATATAAAAAACAAGACAACAGATTCCTACTAAACTACAGACCCAATACCCCACAGTTTCACCCTTATAACAGGGAGGCTCTACAATCCAACCAACGCTGCAGTTTCCTTAATCCTTCGTCTTATATAGTCAATGCCACACCACCACTATCATCCAATGGCCACACATCTCACACAACATGACCCCTTTACAAAATCTCAACACTGGTACATGCAGGCCCCTCGACCCATATATTCACATTTTACACCGGATGGCAGGCTCCTCACTCCCCCACCCACAGTCTCCACGCAACGCTGCCCCTACTGCCAACAACATCGTCTATATAACCCCCTGCAATCCCACCACACCACACCACAAACGCCTTAAAATTCCTTCCCTCACAAACATTTCTAGCAGCTTGCCATCCTACATTCCTTCCTCCTTTTATAGCCTCATTCAGACCTATAGTCCCCCTCTCTCTCCTCCCCCTTTCCAAGAGCGCTATCTCCAGCCTTCAGCCTCATCCTGAAGTATGGTCCCTCTCCGTCATGAAACACTCTGAAAATCCTAGAGCCCCTTGCAGTCCAACAGTTACTAACTTTTTTTTTTTTTTTTTTTTTAGCTCGCTGCCAGTACTACAGCTCCCCCCACCCCCACCCCCTCCCTCCATTCCAGTCCTGTAGTCCCCTTCATTCTCACAGCCCTCCACATTAAATACAGTCAGTGCCTCCTCATCTTACAACCCCAATCAGTCCCACAGTCCCTTCACCATCCTCAAACCCCCCTCCCTCTCTTTCCATTCCAGCAACCCTCATCCCACAGCCCTCCTCAACGACCACCACCACCAACCTTTTCCACTTACTTCGGCATTACACTGGGATTTTTTTTTCTCCGCCCCTCCCCTTCCCCTCCGACCAGCCACCACTACCATTCCTATACTGGGTGTGTTTCCTGCACCCCTTCCTCGCTTGCCATAACTATTCACTCCCACACCAACGCCACTGAAAGCTTCAAGGCAGATTGTGAGTGTGATGGTGTTGGTGTGAGCTGTGCTGGCAAGAAATTGATAATAGAAATATAGTAACTATCACATATTCTTTGAGCATCGTCCCTAAAATATAAAAGTAAGGATTTCCAAACCATCAGTTGTATATTCGAATTATCTTTTGTATGTTAAAGCGCTATTAAAGAGTGTAAAGTCAGTCGACATAAAGTTGAATTGTCACCAGCATAAGAATGACGTATTAATCAGTCACAGGAAATTCTATTTACTCAACCATTTCCTTGAGGTATTATTGATCTCGGAAAGAGAATACAATAATTACAAACACTTCGAAATAGACATGGTTTGAAATCCATTTCACTCATAGGTGGTTGATACGCCTTTCCTATTCGGTAGGCCTCACTTCATGCATACAAATTTTATATCTCTCTTCCCCCCACCACTATCCGTTTAGTTTACATACCGATACCTCCAACACTGCCCTTGTTTACAAATGATAACTGGACTCACAGAGCTACTGACAACTAAAACATTTGCACTGGACAACATTTCTCTCCCTCGTCGATATATTTACAAACATTCACTTCTCTCTGCTTGTCGCCATCGCGTCTCTGGATATATAGCTACTCAATAGCACCAGTATCTATGGTATAAAGGAAAAAAAAATACTAGATAAGAGAAGTGTACAGACATCAATTCTCAACGTTACTCCCATCCGAGGAAATTGTGGGAATTGAAAGGAAAAAATTGATGGCCAAACCGTAGCTCTCCGTGTTGTACAGCTCAGTAAATTCTAGGGATAAAATACTCACACATTCACAGCCAACACAAAGTACACAGCAGCACACAACATGAGTGAAGGGATTGCATAGAACTTGATGCACCACCTCCCTCACTGTCCACACGGAAATACTGTACCACAACACAAACAATGTACACATATAAATAAATTGACAGCCAACTATAGTGTACAACGACCCTTTCACCACCATAATGTTAACACCACCTTACGAGGAATGCAATACATCACACTGACTACACCATGTTATATATTATAGTTTGTGTGTGTGTGTGTGTGTGTGTGTGTGTTACCTCTAGGTCCGTAATCAGGTAAACGGAACATCATTTTTATGTCTCTGGATTAAGTTGTGAGGGAGAGTTATTCCTAAACTCGACAACAAAGACAAGGAATGACCAGAGTATATAGTTTCTTTCGTTACCAGGAAGTAGTGGCTCGTTTGTCTTTATACCTCAGGGCAGTGAAGGAAAGTGAGGATATCCTAGTGACTACACGGAAACATATGTATTTTGAGAGGTTGACACTCCCAGTCTGTAATATCAAGGTTCAAGGTTGGCTTCACCTGAAATCTGGATATTGTAATAAAGCAGATGGACAGGTTGGCTTTGCTATGTATGATTAAACTTCATAGCTTATCCTACGAGGTTTCCTTTATAATTTCAGTATTTCAAAGCAAGCTTGACTTACTCTCACCTTTACTGACTGTGTGATGAATTAGTAATATATTGTTGACTGTAAACAAAACAGTCATAGTCTTATATAATTCCTGGTATAGTATCATTTTAGCTTTCCTGTCACAAATTTTTTAGAGTCAAGTGTTAAACAAAATTTATATATCAATGTCGTCAAGAAAATGGAAAGTCGGAGGAAATGTTTATAGAAATATACTTCAAAGGGTAATTCCAGCACTCCATATTTTCCTTGTTTGCAATATATGTGTTCATTAGCATCTGCAAGTTTCAGTGAGTGATAGAAGTCATCAAACAATATTCAGAAGATATTTGTGAACTAAGCTTTATCGAGTCAGTAATCATTATCAAGCAACTTAATTAACAATTTGATGTGACATAACTCAGATTCATCTAAAAAAAGTATCCTCTCTCTACGAAATGAACTACTATTCCTGCAACTTTGAAGGCCAGATAAAAGAATCGTAGCACTAACAGCATCCTCTTCCCTCCCCTCAAGTTACGATCAAAACGAGAATGGCAATGAAAAATGAATGTGTGAAAAATAAGAGTGTTGAGGGGATAAAGATGCAGCAATACCATCCTTCTCCCTCACCCCTCAGTTTAGGTTAATAACAGGAAGGGTAACAAAATGGAGCACACACGGCTCTGACACTCCCCACCTGAAGGCACACAGAAGTGAAAACCCAATGGACTGGATGGAGATGGTGAAAGAACGAAGGGAAGGAAGGAAGGTGGAGGGAGGGAAGGAACGGATGGACGGGGGACTGGAGAAAGCGAATGAAGGTGGAAGGAGGATAGAAGGTGTAGGATTCAGTGGAGGAAAAGAGGTTTAGGAGAGAAATGCAACACACACACACATATATATATTGAGGAGGGGAGGAATAGAGAATGTGAAAAAGAAAAACACACATAGACACACACACACAAAAGAGAAACAGAGGATGTGGAAGAGAAAAGCAACACACACACACACATATATATATATATTTGAAGGAGGGGAGGAAAAGAGGATGTGGAGAAGAAGAGCACACACAGACACACACATACACACACGAAAGAAGAAAAGAGGATGTGAAAGAGAGAAGCAACACACACACACACACACACACACACACACACACACACACACATGGAGGTGGAGAGGGAAAGCAAAAAGAAAAAAAAAACACACGCACACGAAAGAGGAAAAGAGGATGTGGAAGAGAGAAACATCACACACACACACACACACACACTTGGAGGTGGAGAGTGAAAGCAAAGAAAAGAAAAAAAAAACACATACACACGCAAGAGGAAAAGAGGATATGGAAGAGAGAAGCAACACACACACACACACACACACACAGTGAAGGAGGGTTTGACTTGGCCAGTAGACTTCATTCCAGCCACGAAATCCCTCTGCTGGCTGGCTGAGAGTGGGATTACTTGAGCACGGGTCCTGGCCACCAACAAAAGAATATCGTGCAGTAATTCATTGTTCAGAGCAGCACGGATTTCTTCCACGTTGAGTTGGAAAATAGAAATAGCCATATGAAAGCTTGGGAAACTTGGGAATGTATATAAAGTAAGTATTACTTGATATGCTAAAATGAAACACCAGAGGGAGAAATAGAAATGTGTATATATGAAGGCTTGATAAACTGGTAATGTATAATATAATGATTTTAAGTCAGTATGGTATTTGTTTAGCGAAGATAAAATACTAGAAAGAGAAATGGGTTTGATGACGTGGTTAACGAAGAATTGCTAAGGTTAACGTTAGTATATATTTGATATGTGAAGAGAAGATAGTTAGAATAATCATGTGTACAGACGAGAAAAGATAATATTATTTTTTAACTTCAAAATTGGAAAAGAAGAAGAAGAAAAAAAAAAGATAAGGAAACAACTGCATATAATCAAAGATGGAGACGACGGAAACAAGTGAATGTTGTTAAGAGAAAGGCACAAGAGCAAAGCATTAGGAAACAAAGGATAGCAGCACAGCACAGGAGGAGAATTAATGGGGAAGGAATTGCACCCGTGAGGAGAAAATGACAGGGGTGAGATGGAGAGCTCTGAATCAGGGCAATAGAAGGCATGTACAAAGTCGATGGGAGAATACAAGTACTAGTGTTTTTGTTGTTGTTGTGTTGTTTATATTATTGTACAAAGTCGATGGGAGAATACATGTACTAGTGTTGTTGTTGTTGTTTATATTATTGTAGAAAGTCGATAGGAGAATACAAGTACTAGTGTTATTGTTGTTGTTTATATTGTTGTAGGAAGTCGATGGGAGAATACAAGTACTAGTGTTGTTGTTGTTGTTGTTTATATTGTTGTAGAAAGTCGATGGGAGAATACATGTACTAGTGTTTTTGGTGTTGTTTATATTGTTGTAGAAAGTCGATGGGAGAATACAAGTACTTTTTTTTTTTTTTTTTTTTTTTTTTATTGTTGTAGAAAGTCGATGGGAGAATACAAGTACTAGTGTTGTTGTTGTTGTTGTTTATATTGTCAAGGCTTCTAAGCATGTTCAACGTTAAGGGTAAATCTGGAGCAAATTATTTCTCCAAACTATTCCAGGCAACAGAACACCAGTATTTTTGTTCACCTAGTGCAGTGTTCTTCCTTCCTCTTCAATTCACTTGCTAGAATTATTGGTGCCAACCGACTAATATATGTGTGTATTCGTGAAGAGTGTATTGGTTTGCCTGGTGTGATGTGCCTGTCCGTGTATATCTTAGTGTTTATCTGTACCTGTGTGTTCGTGGATGTTTGTTGTTGGTGTGTCCGCATGTCCCTGTGTGTGCTACTAACATGAGGGTGTAGGTGTTATATGAGGTCGGGTGTGAAGTGTAAAGGTTGACTGTGGCTGCGGTGGGGACACAGGTGTAAAATCTCCCTAACAAAAATGTCGAATGCTGGCATTTCTTTAATTCAGGTGTTGTCGGGGGAATGAATAAATATTGTTAGTGTAAAATATTTGTGTACTTGGAATTTAACTGATGTTATAAAGTCTACAGACAAAGAACTGAAAACACACTATGTATGTACGTACATTGTAATTTTACGTGAAATAGAAGCAGCACCGTTTTTCATTTTACCTGTCCGTTAAGACTTACGAAATCGTGTGTGTTTGCGTTTAAGTATTTATACCGTTTAAGTATTCGTACATGTTAGCGTTTATAAGTTGGAGTTTGGTGTTTACAGCATTATTTTTTACACTCGCAAAATGTAATACGCGCAAGGTGATATTTCTCTCATGTTTGTGAGTTTGTATTGTGTGTGTTTGTTGATTAGCAAACTCGATACATTATCACCAAAACCTATTATCGAAAATCGATCAACATTCGTAGGATGATATAATTTCTAGAAATAATAAGATTTTGTTTGCTCAAAGTAAACCAACGAGGTGTGGAAGGCATACATATTATTATTGGCTATTTTTGGCATTTAATTGGTAAAAATGAGGGAGAAATTGGTGTGGTGAAGACCGTAGTGTTTATTTGGCGTTAAGTGAAGTCAGGCACCTCTGTCGAATGATCTTTTAGCACTAACATTAAATACGTTTATCGATTTTTCCATAGTTGATACCAGGTGGTGTACACTGAGGGCTTCATCTTGAAAACATATTCACATCAATCCAAAACCGCCAAATCATCATATATTATACGATGAAAAACGAGTCATCATAACTTGTCATAAATTGTAATTACATATTTTCTCGGAAATTAGCATAGATATCTACTTAGGATCAGCATCACTTAAGTGGGTATCACAGTAGCAACTTGTCCTCCGTTCTTTGGTCATTCTAAAGCTTCCTCCGTCCTCCAACCTGTTGTCTGAGATTTAGACGACACCTGCAAATCTGAACATAACACATTTAACCCAATAACGGAGGATGGAAGACGAAGAACGAGGGAAACATGTGCTGGTGGTCCTCTTAGGTGTACTCCCCATTACAGTCTATATCATTATGTTCCTGGGTAAAAACTTTG
>JAWQEG010007130.1:30000-38013 GCA_033782935.1 Petrolisthes cinctipes
ATAGAGGACAGGCTTTCTACGCACCCCAAGTCTGTCCCCCTATTCCCGCACCCCCCAAACACCCCCACCCCCCAAGCCTCTCCCCTACTCCCGCACCCCCTTAACACCATGTAATAATTCATGATATTTTCTAGTAACTTAAAAAAAAAAGTTACATATAATATAGTCACCAAAAGAAAACATCGTAATAAATAAAGGTTTTAATTATGGGTGGTAGACTAATGATAATATAGATAAATTGTTTTAACTATAAAATGAGGCTACTGTAAGAATCAAGATAGCCAGAGGATACGAAAAGTTTGTTGTTTAATGGTTCAACATGTCGTTCTTTAAGTCAGTTTTAATAGGACCTTTGATATTATGGAAAACAAGTGAAAGAGCAAGGGTGGCACACAATCTCATTACGTTGTTACACAGGTACGAGGTAAAGCCCCAACAAGTAGGCTAGTCGTGTGGAAGAGAGTTTTGAAGGACAGCAGATTTTCAAGTCGCCTCAACTAACCATGGAACAACACGCTCCCTACTTCACTGTCTTCTCCTCATTAGTATGTGATGATAATACTGGCATAATAAAGGGGACCAAAGTAACATACAACAGCTGACGAACTGGTAAACTATAAAAAAATGTACACAATTTAATATATCGAAGGGAATCATACTAAAAGGAACACAATGGTAAAAACATGATTATTATCGCATCATATTACACACTATAACTTTTATGGGAAGTGTCAGAACAGGTCTTTAACTCACTATTCATATTACATCAGTCAAAGCATCCATACTTTATTTACGTCGCTACACTAACATACACCACACTACACCATACTGCATCATAGCATATCGCACTACACTCTCACGTACAGTATTCCCCTGAGACACACGCCCACTCAAAATACTCCACCACACCTCAGTAATGCCACACACTCCCACATAAAACATAAACACACACGTCCACACATACAAACACACACACGTCCACACAACGTACATACACATACACACACAATACTCCTCCAACACCTACTCATTTGCACAACACTACACCATCTCACATCACACAGTATACCAACCCAGTACACACACAAACACACACACACACACACACACACACACGCACACACAGCACCCCAATACAACACACCAATGCCTTACCGGTATATCACATCAACACACATCTCACAACACAGTACATTTACACATCACATCACACCACTCCACATAATTATCCAAGCAACATAACAATTAAGCATCTCAATAATAATCACTCCACAAACACCTCACCCAATATGAAATCATCACTCCGCGTATCCAAACACCATGCCAATTAATCATCACACAACTAACTCCGTACCATCCAAACACCAACCCACACCAACCACAATCTCACCTCCACTCATACAACCACATATCCAAACATCACACGACGACACCTCAAAACGGTTCATATATACATACAGTACACACGACACATCAGACTGGTTCTCTCCTCTCCACAACACACCCCAACAACACCACCACCACCACCACCATACCATCCCTTTAGTTCAAAGTGATTTCTTTAATATTTACATGGTATATTTATCCCACATTCGCTCTCGTACGTGGACATGTGTGTGTGTTTGGTGTGTGTGTGTGTGTGTGTGTGTGTGATGTGTGTGTGTGTGTGTGTGTGTGTGTGAGTGTGTGTGTGATGTGTGTGTGTGTGATGTGTGTGTGTGTGTTGTGTGTGTAATAAATTCCACCCTCCCCAGCTTAATGGAAACTGAAAAAAGGGCTGTATGGGGTGTGTGTGTGTGCGAGCCTTAATGAACAAAAAAGAGGGGCAGTCTGTTCAGCAAATTTATAAAACACTTTGATATGGTGGTGGTGGGAAGCTGGAGTCTGCGCAGGAGGACAAGAAGAAGAAGCAAGAGAGAAAGAGGAGGAGTAGTAGGAGGAAAGTTAAGAGGAAAAGAAAGAGGAGGAGGAGGAGGAGAAAGCGAGAGAGGGTTGTGAAAAGTACAGTAATATAGGAGGATGAAGAGGAGGAGAAAAGAGGAGGAGAAAGATGAAGGTTAGGAGAAGCAGAAAAGGAGATAAAGTCCTGAAAGTACAATAATAATAAAGGAGGAAGAATGGTGTAGGAGGATGAGGAAGAGGAGTAAGAGAAAGCGAGCGAGAGAGGGTCGTCAAGAGTACCGCAATAAAGGAGAATTGAAGGAGAAGACGATGATGATGTGTGGGTGAATGGATATGTTTAGTGGAGAAAAAATGTGTTTGGAGAAGGTGTGTGTGTGTGTGTTTCTGTGTGTGTGTGTGTTTCTGTGTGTGTGTGTGTTTCTGTGTGTGTGTGTGTGTGGTGTGTGTGTGTAAGAGTAGGGAGGGCGTGTGAACAAGAGGAGAGGATTTAGGGGAGGAAGAAAGCAATTTGATGAAGAAGGGAGATGTGTCGTGTCGTACAAACGAAGGAGGTGGTGTGTGTGTGTGTGTGTGTGGTGTGTGTGTGTGTGTGTGTGTGTGTGTGTAAGATAAGTGGAAAAGGTCAAACGTTAAAGAGAGAGAGAGAGAGAGAGATGAGAGAGAGAGAGAGGAGAGAGAGAGAGAGAGAGAGAGAGAGAGAGGTGGTGGGAATGTATAGTATGTGGGATGAAGGCATATGTAAAAGAGAAGGAAGTGTAGGAAAGAGAAGGTAGCCTACAGACACGTGCAAGAGTTGAGGTCAGAGGGGAAATTTGGTTGGAGAGATGAGGCTTGTGGGAGATAAGACGTACATACCTGGGAAGGGATTGGTGGTCGGTGGTAGAAGCAGGAGGTAATGGTATGCAGAGAGAGAGAGAGAGAGAGAGAGAGAGAGAGAGAGAGAGAGAGAGAGAGAGAGAGAGAGAGAGAGAGAGAGAGAGAGAGAGAGAGAAAGAGAGGTGGGGATTGGAGATGGAAAGAGGGTTAGGAACGATTAGAAGAGAGAGAGAGAGAGAGAGACGAGAGAGAGAGAAGGAGAGAGAGGTGGGGGATTGGAGATGGGAAAGAGGGTTAGGAACGATTACGAGAGAGAGAGGAGAGAGAGAGAGGAGAAGAGAGAGAGAGAGAGGAGAGAGAGGAGAGAGAGAGAGAGAGAGAGAGAGAGAGAGAGCCTGAGTGGTGTTTATGAAAGTAAGAGTAAGTGAAGCCTCCAAAAAAAAAATGTGTGGGATACATAGTGAGAGTGGACGTGTGTGTGTGTGTGTGTGTGTGTGTGGTGTGTGTGTGTATTAGAGATAAGAACAGAATTCTCTATAGAAATGTGAAAGGGCATATGAATTCTGTACATGCGTGTGCCTACAACTGCATGCCCATGTACTGTACGTAAAAGTGTGTGTGTGTGTTTTTTTTTTTATGTGTGGGTGTGTGTGTGTACTAGGGAGAGAGGGAGAGTGTGAGAGTGTGTGTGTGTGTGTGTGTGTGTGATTAGGGAGTGTGTGTGTGTGTATTAGGGAGTGTGTGTGTGTGTACTAGGGAGAGAGGGAGAGTGTGAGAGTGTGTGTGTGTGATTAGGGAGTGTGTTGTGTGTGTATTAGGAAGAGAGAGTGTGTGTGTGTTGTTAGGGGAGAGAGAGTGTGTGTGTGTGTGTGTGTGTGTGTGTGTGTGTACTCGCTCGGCCAAGAGAAATAGGATAGAATCATGTAGGCCAAGAGGATGTAAATAGAAAAAAAGAAGTATGTATGTGTATGTATGTATGTATGCGCGTTTGTGTGTGTATGTATGTATGCGCATGTGTTTGTGTATGTGTGCGTGTGTATGTATGCGCATGTGTTTGTGTACGTGTGTATGTATGCGCATGTGTTTGTGTTATGTGTGCGTGTGTATGTATGCGCATGTGTTTGTTTATGTGTACGTGTGGTATGTATGCGCATGTGTTTGTGTATGTGTGCGTGGGCGAGAAAAAAAACAAAATCGTGTAGGCTATGGAGAAGGGAATGTTATAGCGACAAGTGTGTGTAGGCATGCGTGTTTGAGAATGTGTGTATGCGTGTGTGTGTGTGTGTGTGTGTGAGTATCTGTGTCTGTGTGTGCGTGTGTATGTATGTATATGTGTGTATGTGTGAGTGACTGTGTGTGTGTGTGTGTGTGTATTAGGGCAAGAGTCCGAGGGGAGAGACCGAGAGGAAAAAGCAGAATGGTGTATATGGAGACCGGTGGGAGAGAGGAGAGAGAGAGAGAGAGAGAGAGAGAGAGAGAGAGAGAGAGAGAGAGATGAGAGAGAGAGAGAGGCGTGAGAAATGGAGAAGTGGTGTAAGTTAGTGTGTTATGAACCTACACAGACAGAGACTAAGGATCAGTTCACTCGTTAAATGTATATTACTATTTCTTTATTTCCCAGCTGTGGTTTACTAAAGACGTTGATATATAGTTACTAATTTCGTACACCAAAGTCCCAGCCATATACTAAATTTCAATAAAATTTAATGTAATCTGTGTGTGTTTATTATATATGTTTGTTTGCTATATATATGTTTTATATTTATGTTTGTGTGCATGTATATATTCACACACATTCGTTTATGTATCAGCAAAAAGTATTAAATATATCAAACTCTTTATTTCTTCATGTCGAAATAGCCTGCTGCACCACTTTTGATTCAGTCAGCACATAAGAGCACAATATAATTTTAAAACTACAAGAGAGTGAACAGTATGAGGAAGAGTGCTTAGAAGGTCAGCGAACTAGTGTGAGAGGAAATCATTTCAAGTGTGCGAACTCATACACACCCGGACCCAAGCGAGAGTTGCAAAAATGTATGAGCAGCTTTACCCAGACTTCCAACGCTGAAAAATTTAGATTATGACGCCATTGTCTTCCCCAAACCCCCGCAATATAAACAGAAAAATAATATCAGCCACGAGAACAACAATAACTACAACAACAACAACAACAACAACAACACACAGACCTCAACAACAACAAACGCTATTCATGCAGCATCAAGTTCAACAACAACAACAACAACAACAACAACACACAGACGACTACAACAAACACTATTCGTGCAGCATCAAGTTCAACAACAACAACCAACAACAACAGCAACAACAACACAACAACAACAACAACAACAACAACAACAACACATCAACATAGCATAAGCAGTCACCCAATTTTCAAACTTCAACATCAGCATCAATATGTAGTAGTAACATCAACCACGACAGTAACAACAACAACAACAACAACATAACCCTGACAAGAACTGCATACAGCCTCACACACAACACATCCACCCTCACATCGTTAAAAATCTCAAAACATTTACCAGTACAATATTTTTTTACATCAGTACCATACCCGCTCATGCAGGTAGCAGAAACAATGTATATATATATATATATACGTTGTAGCAGAGACGAGCGTGGAATGAGGGCCAGAAGCAGGAGTGGAGAGGAAAACAGTAACAGGAGGAGAAATAAGAGGAGCTGTGTAAGATCATAAGAAAGCAGGATCAGGATGGGAGGGACAGAAACAGACTGAGACACTGCTAAGGAGGCCTCTCTCTCTCTCTCTCTCGTGTCCTGTAAGCCAGAGAAATATGTACTCCAGACAACATTGATTTTATGTAACGAGAGGAGAGAGGCTGGCAGAGGGATGGGATGGGATGGGATGGGATAGGGGCTAGTAGCGGTGGTGTAGGAGGTGGGGCAAAGCACGTAACTCCTTGGTGTTTTTTTCTACTGCATAAAATACGTCCCCCTCCCCCTCTTTCTCCCTCTCTACGCCTGTCCCATCCCGCCCCTATCCCCACCCTCTACATTCCATCTCTTTACCCCTACACCCATCCCCACTTCCCTCCTGGGGTCTAATACCATTGCACCCCTCCCCACACACACACACACACACATTCCATACTCATCTGCCACTCCATTCCCCTTGCTCTCCACAGTATTGCTTCCATCTCATCTCCTGCTAAACTCCCAGCCTCACAAGCATCAACCGCCGCCTGCCCTCTACTCCTTATCCTATCTTAGCCAAACATCGTTATGTCTTGTATACTTTTGCTCGCCTACTCAACTTCCCTCTTGCCAGTCCGCCCCTAACGCTTTCCGACTTTCAACTATCACTGCACACACCAACCCTTTTAACACACACACACACACACACACACACACACACACACACACACATACACATACACATACACATACACATACACATACACACACACACACACACACACACACACACACACACACACACACACACAGATATTTTGTTCCCCTTTTCAATTTCATCTACCCTCTATATTTATGCTCTCCGACTCAGTTTTTGTTGCTGTCTACCCGCCCCCAGTCTGCCCACGACATCCTCTTTCCACGTCACTTCCGCCGACCGCTGTCCATCCCCCTACTAGTAATCCCATTCTCATTATAAAGTTCTCCCCGTTTGTCCCCCCATTCAAAACCTCCCCATGTTTGCCCCCAACTCGAGTCTCCCCAATTTTACCCCAGTCAGCATCTCCCCTTGTTAACCCACCACTCAAGAAGTCCCACACTCAAGAAGTCCCACTCAAACCCTCACACTGTTTATCCCTCACTGACAACCTCCCCTCGTTTATTCCCCACTCAGTTCCTCCCCTTATTCGTCCCCCCACTCAAGTCTCCCATGTTTACCCCCCACTCAAGTCTCCCATGTTTACCCCCCACTCAAGTCTCCCATGTTTACCCCCCCTCCACCCCACTCGAGAGGTCCCCCTGTTTATTCTCCACTCAATACATTCCCCTTAGTGTGTCCCCTACTCAGTATGTTCCCATAGTGTGTGTGTGTGTGTGTGTGTGTGTGTGTGTGTGTGTGTGTGTGTGTGTGTGTGTGTGTGTGTGTGTCCCCCTTTCTGACTCCTGCCATCAGCCCAGCAACAACAAAAATCTCCTTCCGTGTCCCCCAGCCCCTCCTTTTACCACCAGTTCCATTTCTTTTTATCCCTTATGAGTTTTTCTTAATCCCTTTTGCGTTTCACTTTATCCCTTTTGCATTTCTCTCTATTGCATGGTACCTGATTCCTTTCTCTGGGTTCATGCGTCTCTGTCAGCTTCTCTGTTGCAATGGATCTCTGTGATTGTCTATGGATGAGGTTTGATTTGTGTCTGTCTGTCTGTCTGTCAGTCTCTGCTCCCTTGTCTGTATGTGTGTCTGTCTCTGCTCCCTGTCTGTCTGTCCCTCTCTCTGCTACCTTGTCTGTGTGTCTGTCTCTGCTCCCTAGTCTGTCTGTCCCTTTACTCTGCCCCCTTGTCTGTCTATCTGTCTGTCTCTGCTACCTTGTCTGTCTGTCTGTCTGTCTCTGCTACCTTGTCTGTCTGTCTGTCTGTCTCTGCTCCCTCTCTGTCTGTTCCCCTTGTCTTTCTGTCCCTCTCTCTGCTCCTTGTCTGTCTGTCCCTCTCTGTCTGTCTGTCCTCTCTTGGCTCCCTGTCTGTCTGTCTGTTTATCCCTCTCTGTCTGTCTGTCCCTCTCTGTCTGTCTGTCTGCTCTTCTCTGTCTGTCTGTCCCTCTCTGTCTGTCTGTCCCTCTCTTGGCTCTCTGTCTGTCTGTCTGTCTGCTCTAAGTCTCTTATGGTATTCAGGCCACTCAATTAATTATCAATCACTTCACCACTTCCCTCGTTCTCTTATATTCTCTTTCTCATATTATTACTCTCTTTGTGTTTTGTTTGTCTGGGTCTTAGTGGTTTGCTCTCCTCTCTACCGAATATTTACCCTTTCAATCACTTCGCTATGCCTCCTTTCCATGGCTTTCCTTCACTAATATTATTTCCACTGGGTAAGTTGGTAGAATTGTGGATAAATGCATGACTATCCCAAAACTATTCTACCAGACAGCTTTCATTAATTTTTTTTTTTTTTTTGGTCTGTCTGTTAACATTGTTTGGAGAAATCGCTTGTCTGCAATGTGCCTCAAATAACCTTACTATTCCCTTAAGCCTTGTCTGTCTGTCTGTCTGTCGGTCCTGTTTGTCTGTCTCTCTATCTATCTGGCTATCTCCCCATGCAGTATACATTCCATCGAACACA
>JAWQEG010007131.1:0-10000 GCA_033782935.1 Petrolisthes cinctipes
TTCGTGGTTTGTGTGTTTTCGTGTGTGTGTTTGTGTGTGTGTGTGTGTGTTCATGCTCCTTGGTTTCTGTGCGTGTATGTGTGTGTGTGTTCATGCTCCTTGTTTTCAGTGCGTGTTCGTGTGCGTGTGTGGGTGTGTGTGTGTGAAGAAGAAATAACAAGAGAAAGAGAGAGATGAGTAAGAGATAAGGAAGGAATCTGATATAATAAAAAAGAGTGAGATAAAAAGGTGAAAGAGGGAGATTAGGAAGAGATAAGGAAAGATAATATTTAATCTGTATAATAATAAAGCAAGATAAAGATGGAAGAGGGAGGTGAGGAAGAGAAGAAGAAAATAAGAGAAGGATAATCTAATATAAAATGAGAAAGAAGGAGATGAGGAGAAAGAGAGAAGAAAGTAGTAAATAAAGAAGTCCAAGACGAAGAAAGAGGAGAAGAAGGAGGAGGAGGAGGAGCAAGGGTGGAGGGGGGGGCAGGGGGGGCAGGGGGGGTCTTTGCTACTCCAGATGGCCCCCTGCAATTTACATGGAGAGTCCAAAGTAATGAAATGAAAACAAGGCAGATGTGGTGGATCTGCTGCAGGGTGTGTGTGTTTTTTGTGTGTGTGGGGGGGAGGGTGTGTTGTGTTTGTGTGTGTGGGAGTGTGAGGGGGGGGGGGAGGATGTGTGTGTGGGGGGAGGATGTGTGTGTGTGGGAGGGTGTGTGTGTCTGTGTGTGAGTGTGTGGGAGGGTGTGTGTGGGTGATGGTGTGTGTGGTGTGGGGGGGGAGGGAAAATGAGGAGGAAATAGAAAATGAAGAGGAGAAGAAAGAAGGATAAGAGGAGTAAGAGATGTAAGAAGGATAAGAGGAGGAAGAGGAGGAGGAGGAGGGTGGAAGTGTCAATTCAGCTTCTTTTAGAGTGAAGGTGCAGCAACTCTTCTTCTCCTCATAAGGAAACTAATGAGAGCATCAGCCCTGTAATGAGCACTTGCACTTTTAAAGATGTCGACGACCCACTGGAGACGATTGATTCCTCCAAACTATGCCAGGAAACAGAGAACGCCATAGTGAGGCTGTGTTTCATGGCAGAGTTTGGAGGATTCATTGCCCTCCTGATTTGTCCTTCACCTGCCTACCGTCCCATCAAGGCTCCGACCTCGCTAGATTAATTTGGAATAATAGTCCTTTCATTTTTTTTTTTCTTTCACATCTCCCTCCAGATGAAAGCCTCTAAGGGACCCTGTGTGTGATGTAGTCAGAAAATTGGAGGTAAATGAGTCCTTCAAATATTGCCACGAAACACACACACACACACACACACACCTATATGGCAGGAGCTTGTTTGTTTCGTGGCATAGTCAGGGGGAATCAGAAGCCTCTAATTCTCATACACGATCATCACAGGGTCCTTAAGGGGGTGCGGACATAGGGGGATAGTCTTGGGGGGGGGGTTTAGGGGGGTCGGAGGGGTTTTGGGGGGTGCGGGAGTAGGGGACAGGCTTAGGGGGGGGGGGGGGTTAGGGGGTGCAGGAATAGGGGACAGGCTTTCTACCCACCCCAAGCCTGTCCCCCTATTCCCGCACCCCCCCCCCAGGTCCCCCCCCCCCCTAAGCCTGTCCCCTACGCCCGCACCCCCTTAATTAACAGGGTTCCTTGATGATTCCTCCAAAGTATATAATCTATGCCAGGAAACAGGACCCAATGAACAAGAATAATGGTGACTCGTTGCTTGGAATAGTTTGGAGGATTCAGTTGCTCCAGATTTACCACCAATTTCGGACGTACTAAAATCTTCTTGAATGAAAATACTCCATAAGATTTTTTTATTATTATTATTATTATTATTATTATTATTATTATTATTATTATTATTATTATTAAAGGTAGGTGATTGATTTTTGTTTGTTCTCGACAGTTTTTCTTCACTTTATATTGTAGGTTTTATCTTGGCAGTGCATCAACAACCTTAGAGCTATTATTACCCGCACCCCCCAAACCCCCCCCCCCCCTAAGCCTGTCCCCTACTCCTGCACCCCCCTTAAGCATCTTTATACAGTCTAAGATACACTTCAAATTTCTAATCTTCACTACCACCACCCATCAAATGTCTTCACTTCTACCCTCTGCACATCTTCACTACTCACCACACACCTTCCCTCTCTCTCTCTCTCTCTCTCTCTCCTCTCTCTCTCTAACTCTGTGTGTGTGTGTGTGTGTCAAAGAGAGAGGAAGTCTAGATCAGCTACAAAAATTAATTATTACAAGTATAGTTATAAAACCACCAAGCTGGATAATAAGACTGACTGACTGACTCTTATAAACAAACCCCTCGTTGGAAAGAAGGAATAAATAACACGTGTGAAGCAAGCAGTAGTTATGGTCATCCTCAAATTAATCCTCTCCCCTACGATGATAGACAAGTGTACCCGGTTATCCAGAGACTGCCACCACCTCCTGAACAAGGGAACGAGTGAACCTGCTTAGAAGAGAAGAGCCAGGATGAAGAAGAAGGGTTGAAAGTGAAGAAGGGTCAGCAGGATGAGAGGCAGGAATGGTCATGGGCACAATAGCTGTCAAAGTAGCAAAGGAGTAGAGTGGAAGAAAAAAGCAGCAGATCCAGCGAGAGTTGAGGAAAGAATTAGAATGATAATGATGATGATGGATTGATATTAGGCGCCGCAACACCGAGGTCATATAGCGCCAGAGAAAGGAGGGATAGTAAGAAAAGGAATAAATAGAAAGAAGTAAAAAAAAGAAATAGAAGAAGTAAAAGGAAAGACTAAAGTATAGGCTAATAAAAGGAGAAAAATATATATAAATAGGAAAGATCACATCATACAAAAGAAGCAACAACAAGACTTTTAGACCGCAGAGGTATGTATGTATGTAGTATGTAAATGAATATGAGGAACATGAATAGAAAGTGACCTAACCTGCCCCTCGAGAAATGAAAGTAAAGAAGGAAGAGACCGACGTAGGAAAAAGAGAGAGAGAAGAGAGAGACAGAGAGAGAGAGAGAGAGAGAGAGAAAGTGACACTACAACACATCTTCACTACCACACCAACACATCTTCACTACCACACCAACACATCTTCACTACAACCACACATATTCACACCTAACTCAATATTATAATCAAATGTATAAGTGAATTAAATACATGCATAATCATAAATGATTGAATTATTCTTCCCTATCTGTCTACCTCCTTCCTTCCCTACCTCCTTCCTTCCTTCCCTACCTCCTTCCTTCCCTCCCTACCTCCTTCCTTCCCTCCCTCCTTTCCTCCCTCCCTACCTCCTTCCTTCCTTCCCTACCTCCTTCCTACCTCCTTCCTTCCTCCTTCCTTCCTTCCCTCCCTCCCTCCTTTCCTCCCTCGTTTGTTGTCTCCTTCCTTCTCCCCGTCTCTCTTTTTCCCTTCCACCATTTTTCTCCTTTCCCCCCATTAATTATCTTCTTTTTTCACCCTCCCTCCCACCCTCCCTCCCCTCCCACCAGCATTATCACTCCTTCCCTCCTCCTCCCTCTCTATCTACCATCCTTCATAACATCTTCATTCCTCTTTCCTCTCCTCTCTCCTTCCTCCTCACATCTCCCTCCCTCTTTCCTTTCCTCCTCCTCCACATCTCTCTTCTCCCTCCTCTCTATCTAGCATCCTTCCTAACATCTTCATCCCTCTTTTCTCTCCTCTCTCCTTCCTCCTCACATCTCCCTCCCTCTTTCCCTCCCTTTTTCCTTCCCTCCACATCTCTCTTCTCCCCTCCCTCTCTATCTAACATCCTTCCTAACATCATTCATCCCTCTTTCCTCTCCTCTCTCCTTCCTCCTCGTATCTCCCTCCCTCTTCCTTCCCTCCCCCTATCAGGAAATTTCATCCCTCAACCATTTCTCCCTGACATCTCCATCCATCCATCCATCCCTCTGTCCTCCCCTCACCCATTTCCCATCATATCTCCTCCTGCCTTCCTTACATTTATTTCCATCCTTCTTTCCTCCCCTTTTAATCTCTCAACTTATCCATCCTCACACCTCCCTCCCTTCCTCCCTTACATTTATTTCATCCTTCTTTCCTCCCCTTTTTATCTCTCAACTTCTCCTTCCTCACACCTCCCTCCCTCCCTCCTTCCTTACATTTATTCCATCCTTCTTTCCTCCTCTTTTAATCTCTCTACTTCTCCCTCCTCACACCTCCCTCCCTTCCTCCTTCCTTACATTTATTTCCATCCTTCTTTCTTCCCTTTTTATCTCTCAACTTCTCCATCCTCCCTCACACCTCCCTCCCTCCCTCCTTACAACTTCATCCCTTTTTCCTCCCCTTTTTATCTCTCTACTTCTCCCTCCTCACACCTCCCTCCTCCATCCTTCATCCCTTTTTCCTCCCCTCCATTATCCCTCAATTCTTCCCCCCTCCTTCCTCACACCTCACACCTTCCTCCCTCCCTCCCTCCTTACATCTTCATCACCTTTTTCCTCCCTCCATTATCCCTTCCCCCCTTCCTTCCCCCATCTCCTTCCCTCCTTCCCTCTCTTCTCCTTTACATCTTCATCTCTTTTTCCTCACCTCTATTATACCTCAACCCTTCACCCCTCACACCTCCCTTCCTCCTTACATCTTCATCTCTTTTTCCTCACCTCTATTATACCTCAACCCCTTCCTCCCCTCACATCTCCTTCCCTCTCCCCCCATCCTTCCTTTACATCTTCCTCTCTTTTTCCTCACTTCTATTATACCTCAACCCCCCTCCCTCCTTCTTCCTCACACCACCCTCCATCCCTTCCTTCTTACATCTTCATCCCTTTTTCTTTCCTCCCCTCCATTATCCCTCAATCCCTTCCTCCCCTCACATCTCCTTCCCTCCCTCTCTTCTACCACATCTCCAACCTTCGTGGCAGTAAGTACCATTTTGGTCTACTAAATATGAGCTGCACGACCTTAAAGCTACACTACTGATCCCAACGCAGTACCTGAACCATTTGTCTCTGTCTGTTTGTCTGTCTTCTATTTTCATATATATTATCCTATTATACTGTATATTTTTTGTCTCTGTTTGTCTGTCTTCTCTTTTTCATATATCTTATCCTATTATACTGTAAATTTTTGTCTCTGTCTGTCCTCTCTTTTAATATATCTTATCCTATTATACTGTATTATTTTTTCCTCTCTAATATCACCTTTTTTTATATCCTGATCCCAATGCAATATAATTATACCTGTACCGTCTCTGTCTTTCATCTCTTTTCCCATCTTATCCTATTATATATATTTTTTTTTCTATCAACTTTTTTTTATTCTGATCCCAATGCGATAATAGTTGAACCGTCTGTCTGTCTGTCTGTCTCTCTCTTTCTTTTACCGGTACCATCTTATCCTATTTTATATTTTCATCCTCTCTATCAATCTGCTTATTTTCTTCTTCTGTTCTATATAATATTTTGCCATGATTATTATTATTATTAGCCTGGCGAAATATGTATAGAATTGTATAACGTTTTCGAAGGATTAATTGATTGATTGGTATTAGGCGCCGCAACAGTGAGGCCATACAGCGCCAGAGAAAAGGTGATAGAGAGGTGTGACAGCGTTTTTAAAGGAACAAAAATAACAAAGATAAAATTTGTGGTGCCGTGTGTGTGTGTGTGTGTGTTTTTTTTTTTTTTTTTTTTTTAACACTGACTCAGGGAAAACACGACGACGATGATGACAACAACAACAGAAGCAGCAGCAGCAGAGAGAGGCAGCAGATGTTGAGTGGCTTAAATATTTAGCCAGATTATGAGCGTCTGAGGGGCCGCTCTGGTTGTCATGGTAACGATGCTGCTGTTTCTGTTGTTGTTGGTGTTGGTGGCGCCATCTATCGTCACTTTTAATTATTGTATTGTGTATAATTTAGAAGGGGGCTACTGCTGGTTCCTCCAAACTATGCCAAGAAACAGAATGACCTGACTGACTTACCTTCATGTTACCAATAATAGGGGATCTGTTTCATGGTATGCTTTGGAGGAAAAATCACAGACCTTCCAACTCACCACCATGAGAATCTTCCCTTAAGGGGGTGCAGGAGTAGGGGACAGGGTTGGGGGGGGGGGAATAGGGGGGCAGGCTTAGGAGGGTAGAAAGCCTGTCCCCTATTCCCGTACTCACTCTCTCTCTCTCTCACTCTCTGTCTGTCTGTCTGTCTGTCTCTTTCTCTCTCCTGTCTGTCTGTCTGTCTTTGTGTGTGTGTCTCTCTCTCTCTCTCTCTCTACTCTGTATCTCTCTCATATATCCACTCAGCCGCCTCCTGCTTCTCTCTCACTTTTCTCTCACTGCCATCAAAGCCTCGCCTCATTACCTATTTTATACTCAACTCATCATTTTCATCATCTTTCATAAACTCAGCTTTCTCTCTCTCTCTCTCTCTCTCTCTCTCTCTCTCTCTCTCTCTCTCTCTCTCTCTCTCTCTCTTACGACACCTACAAATAAGCAACTCATCCCATCTCTCTCACTCTCTCTTACTCTTCATTCACAAGCTCGCCTCTCTCTCTCTCTCTCTCTCTTTTACACACACACACATACAACATCCACACTCATTCTCACCTACAAATAAGCAACTCATCCCATCTCTCTCTCTCACTCTCTCTTACTCTTCATCCACATCCCCGCCTCTCTCACTCTTTAACTCTCTCTCACTCTCTCTCTCCCCCGGCATCATAAAATCGAGGCTGTATCTATCCATCTATATACTTACTTATCCTTCCATCTATATTGGCAACTCTCCTAAAGATTTTTCTATCACCACCAGCATCAAATCATGTTTTTATTTTATTATTATTTTTTTTTCATTTTGCATATATTGACTTTTTTTTACTGCTTGGATGGACTGCGTTGCTTGCTGAAATAATTATCATGTGTGTGTGTGTGTGTGTGTGTGTGTGTGTGTGTGTGTGTGCATCTGTGAATGTCTGTGTACGTGTGCATCTGTGAATGTCTGTGTACGTGTGCATCTGTGAATGTCTGTGTACGTGTGCATCTGTGAGTGTGTGTGTGTGTGTGTGCCTGTGTGTGTCTGTGTGTGTGCATCTGTGAGTGTCTGTGTACGTGTGCATCTGTGAGTGTGTGTGTGTGTGTGTGTGTGTGTGTGTACGTGTGTGTGTGTGTGTGTGTCTGTATTTGTGTGTATATATATATTTTTTTTATTTGCCTACTTTCTCACGTCATCCACTTCGTCTGTTTAACTCTTGTTGCTGTCTCACTTGTCAGTACAGTACACCGCTTGTATGGTGAAGGGTTTGTGTGTGTGTATGTGTGTGTGTGTGTGTGTGTGTATATATGTGTGTCTCTCCCCCTCTCCTCCACCTGACCCCTGCATGACCCCCTTATAACCTCACCCTCATCCTTGTTTAACATTAGGAGATACTAGGTGATGATTTTGGTGAAGAACGAAAAGGTAGAAAATGATGATGCTGCTTAAAGAAACAGACACAAAAGAAAAAAGAAAATTTGATAATAATTAAAAACACGAACAACGACAACAAGAAAATTTTGATGATGATTAAAAACACGAACAACAACAACAACAACAACAACAACAACAACAACAACAACAACAACAACAACAACAACAACAAGAAAAGAGAAAATTTGATGATGATTAAAAACACGAACAACAACCAACAACAACAACAACAACAAACAACAACAACAACAACAAGAAAAGAGAAAATTTGATGATGATTAAAAACACGAACAACAACAACAACAACAACAACAAAATTTGATGATGAAAACACGAACAAAAAAAAAGGAAGAAATAATAATGATGATGATGATGATGATGATGATTAAAAACACAAAGAGGAAGAAATGAAGTTGAAAATGAAGAAAGGAAGAGATAGATAGATGCATGCAAATGAGGAAGACGAGAAAACCGAAAAAAAAGAGGAAGAAATTATAATAAAAAAGAAGGCCGAGAAAAAGAAAATTTTGACGATTAAAAAAAAAAAAAAAACACACGCTCACAAAAATAGTTGAAAATGAAGAAAGAGATATATGTAAATGAGGAAGACGAGAACTCAGACAGGTAAAAGGAAAAGAAAAAAAAGATAGAGAAAAAGAAGACGAATAAAGATAAGGCAGGAATGTACTCCCCGAAAGAGACATTGAAATAAGAAAGAGAGAGAGAGATCAAAAGAGACTGAAATAAGCCAGAGAGAGAGAGAGCGAAAGAGACATGAAATAAACGTGAGAGAGAGAGAGAGAGAGAGAGAGAGAGAGAGAGAGAGAGAGAGAGAGAGAGAGAGAGAGAGAGAGTAAAGACATGTAAAAGATGGCCTAGTTGTCAAAGGCTGTATGAGTAAACCAGGAGGGAGAAGGAATGAGTGAGAGTGAGTGAGAGTGAGTGAGTGAGTGAGTGAGTGAATGAAGGAATGAGTGAGTGGATGAGGAAGTGAAAGTGAGTGAGTGAGTGGATGAATGAGTGGAATGAAGGAATGAGTGTGACTGAGTGAATTAGTGAATGAATGAGTGGAATGAAGGAGTGAGTGAGTGGATGAATGACTGAGAGTGAGTGAGTGGGAGGAACTCGTCAAGGAATGATGATGATAGATGCGGAGTTTTTTCTTCTTCTTCTACACAGATACGAAGAAACCGAACCGGGAAGAGGAGGGGGAGAGAAGGAAAAAATATAAAAATAAAAGCGAAAGAGTGAAAGAGGAGAAATATAAAAAAAAGCAAAGAAGTAGAAGAAATAGAAGGAGGAAAAGAAGTAGTAGGAGGAGGAAAAGAAGAAGATGGAAGAGGAGGAAAAGAAGTAGGAGGAGGAGGAAAAGAAGATGATGGAAGAGAAGGAGGAGGAGGAGATGAGAGAGGTGAGAAAGAGAATAAAATAATTGATGATAAAGCGAAAGAGAAGAGAAGGAAGAGGAGGAGGAGGAGGAGTAGGAGGAAGGAGGGGTGGAAAGAAAAATTAACCGTGCGAAAAGTTACATACGCAGAATTTGGCAACTGAAGGAAGAAGAAGAAGGAGAGAGATGGAGGAGAATGAAAGTAAAAAAGGAAGCTGAGAAAAAGTTAAAATACTCTGAAATGGCCACGGAAGAAGTATAGTATAGTTCGTTGACACAGCCACCACTACTTGTTAAAAAGGTCGCTTTCCTTGGCTTGGGTTAGGAAGGGTTGAGTTGGATTGTGAAGATGCAGTCATTATCTCAGATGATACTAGTTATTGAGTTGGGAATGGATAAGTAATTTCATAGCGAGGACGTTAATCATTTTCTCTCTCTCTCTCTCTCTCTCTCTCTCTCCTCCTCTCTCTCTCTCTCACACACACACACACACACACACAAACACACACATACACGGGAGAGAAGTAAAGAAAGTAATCCGTTCAGTGTATTCTCTCTCTCTCTCTCTCTCTCTCTCTCTCTCTCTCTCTCTCTCTCTCTCTCTCTCTCTCTCTCTCTCTCACACACACACAGTACACGGGAGAGAAGTAAAGAAAGTAATCCGTTCAATGTATTCTCTCTCTCTCTCTCTCCTCTCTTCTCTCTCTCTCTCTCTCTCTCTCTCTCTCTCTCACAGTACACGGAGAGAAGTAAAGAAAGTAATCCGTTCAGTGTAACAGACACAGTAGCAGCTAACTAAAAGTTTTAATTGAATAGTTGGTTTCTGTGGGTGTGTGAGAGTGAGAGAGAGAGAAAAGAATATAGATAGAGAGAGTGAGTGTGTTTGAGAGAAAAAATATAACAGAGATACAGTAGAGAGTGAGTGAAGTGAGTGAGTGAGAGAGAGAGAGAGAGAGAGAGAAAGAATACAAAGAGAGAGAAGGAATGGGTGTTTGAGAGAGAAAATGAAATAAGCAATAAAGAGAGAGAGAGAGAGAGAGAGAGAGAGAGAGAGAGAGAGAGAGGAGAGAGAGAGAGAGAGAGAGAGAGAGAGAGAGAGAGAGAAGAGAGAGACAGAGACAGAGAATGAGAGAGACAGAGACAGAGGGTATGTGAGGGAGTGAGAGGATCGAAACATTAATGAGTTCCCAAGAGACT
>JAWQEG010007131.1:15000-31794 GCA_033782935.1 Petrolisthes cinctipes
GTATTGTTATGAATAATTGGATTCACTCCACCACTTTGATTCGAAACTCCATGAATTGAAACCAATCTTGTATGAAACTGTGGTTCAGTTCCTGTTTTAGTGGGCATACAGTGTATAGAGGGCGTACCAGTAGTTTCCCTTCTGGTTATTACTTGAGGCTGACTCTAGTTTGAGGGTATAAAAGGAGCAGACTTGGGTCTCACAGTCAGTCTCTGCATACCAGGGTAGGATAAACAGTGTGTTCCATGGATCTACCTCAGCTCCAGCTTTGTCCCTCCGATATGGGTAAGTGTTGATATTGTTCTATTATACTGTGCTCCTATAGGAATATTGTTTATTATTATTATTATAATTAGGGTACATATTGTGTTGTGTTATTGTGTTAATGTTGGTTGAATGTAATGGAGTAAGACTTGGGTCATGAATTGGAGATTTGTGTAATGTTCTGTTTGTTGTTTAATGGTTTTTTTAAATATATATATTAAAATATCAGTCTGTTTATATGTCCAGGGGTTACGATTTAACTGATAGAAGGGCGTAACTTAACAGTATATATATGTGTGTGTGTGTGTGTGTGTGTTGGTGCCAAAATATAGGTGTATCAGTGAATATGTTTGTATGTATTATGGGCATTTGTATATATGTGTCTGTATATTTTCGTGTATGTGTGTATGTATGTATGTATGTATGTATGTATACGTACCCATCCCGGGTCCGAGTTCATCAACCCCTCTTCTAGGAATCACGCCTCATTCATTTTATTACACATGCAGAGTGGCTCGGAAATCGGTGGGAAGGGGAGAGGTCCTTGGGGCATTTACACTCGACAGAAAAAAAAAAAAAAAAATTGTCAAGGGAACTAAACGCTTCGAGGTGACTGACTGATTTTGACACTCCATTTTTAGTACACTTGAAATGATGATAATGATAATAATAATAATAATAAATATAAAATGTCATTAGTATCGTTATTTTATTATTACTTTATTATTATTATTATTTATTATTATTACTTTATTATTATTATTATTTATTATTATTACTTTATTATTATTATTATTTATTATTATTATTATTATTACTTTATTATTATTATTATTTATTATTACTATTATTACTTTATTATTATTTATTATTACTATTATTACTTTATTATTATTATTTATTATTACTATTATTACTTTATTATTGTTATTGTTATTGTTATTGTTATTGTTATTATTATTGTGGTTGTTGACTTATCATTTTGATAAAAACTGTTACCATATAGATAAGAATATAACAAAAAAAATGCAAAACTATATCCTAAAATATTTGGCAGCCACATTTCCCGGCTTCACACAACAACAACAACAACAACAACAGAGAAAAAGTGAACATTGCCCACCCTCCGGCCCACACCCAGAACCCACTCCACTCCACTCACTCCCACTCCCACTCCCACTCCCAGGCAACACTCCCAAGCCTCTCATCATACAGGGATAACCCACTCACTCCCTATCTAAAATAATAATATAATAATAATAATAATAATAATAAAGATAGTAATAGTAATAATAATGATAATAATAATAATAATAATAAAAGACTTGGAAACAAATCTCGTTTAGTTGACTGACTGACTGACTGTCTAGTTGGCTGACTGGCTGGCTGACTGTATAGTTGGCTAGCTTACAAGTTGACTGGATGGCTAACTGGCTGTATAGTTAGTTGGCTGGCTGGCTGACTTACTGACTGGCTGGCTGACTGGCTGACTTACTGACTGGCTGGCTGACTGACTGACTGGCTAACTGCCTGTCTATTTGGCTGACTGATTACAAGTTAACTGACTGGCTGCCTGGCTTACAACCTAACTGGCTTACAACCTGACTGGCTTACAACCTAACTGACTAACTAGCTTACAACGTGACTGGCTGACTGACTGACTAACTGACTGGTTCTCTGCCCCTCAATATCTACACCGTATACAGTATATATTTTACAACACACGCTTCAAGTTACTACAAAACACAATTTATTTTCATTTACCAGGAGCAGGTCATGGGTTGTTCCCGGGGGTGGATTGGGTTTGGGTACAGGCCGCCGCTCTCCCTTTACATACACCATTTGTTTATCATTTTTTTAACGGGGCCGAGCAAAGCGGTCATGTGGGGGGTAAGGCTTTGTTCTAGATATACTTTAATAGCACACACACACACGTACAGCCATGGCTGATAGTGGTGGACTAGGGTCCAAGTAGTGTTGGAGAGCAACTGAACAGAATTCGAACAAGTAAATTTTCCAAACCATTCTCAATGTTGAGAGAGGTTTAGAAGACTCACTTTTTCGAACTCTGTTCAGATGCCCTCCAACACTCCTTGGACCCTGGTCCACCACTATCACCAATGGTTGTACATACATGTATTTACACTCGTTACTTTACTGGTACACACACATACACATACACACACACGATACTTAACCCCACACACACACATTCACACATACACACACATACTCACACACATACACACACACACACACACACACACACACACATTGTGAAGTGACACCCCGTTTCTGAGGGTGAAAAATGACGAGTGATCCTTCCCTTTTGAGCCTAACGTCATTTCCCGCCCACACACGCCACATTTTCCCGCCCACACGCCATATTTACCCGCCCACGCTCCATATTTTCTCGCCCATTTAGGCTACATTTTCCCGCGTGTGTGTGTGTGTGTGTGTGTGTAATTTTGTAATTTTTTTTTTTAATTGGTACGTTTTTCCTTCGCTCTTTTAAAGTGAAGTTATGATTAGACCACTACTACCACTACTACCACCACTACTACCACTACCACTACCACTACCACCACCACTACTACCACTACCACCACCACCACCACCACTACTACAACTACTACCACCACCACTACTATCACTACTACCACCACCACTACCATCACTACCAATACCACCACCACTACCACCTTCTCTCATCACCCATCATCACCCATCACCTCTATTTTAACACCCACTACCGCCCCCCTCTATCACCCCCTTCCCCCCCCCCCTCTACTATAATCCCCACCAAGCCAAACTTTTAATTATTACTCCTCGGTATCCGCATGTAACGCTTGCAAAGTTTAATCGTATTTCACCAGGGTATTTTTTTATTTTTTTATTTTCCCAGTCATGGATTTTTCATTTTTATTCCCGGTGCTTCAGACAAAGTTTGAGAGACGCCGTATATGTAGTGATGGTATTCCCCCCCACCCCCCTATCTCTCTCTCTCTTTTTTTTCTATCTATCTATCTATCTATCTATCGTTGCGACAGAGGAACCCGAGATGGTGGCCATAACGGAGTCATGGTTGAGAACCTCAGACAGAGATCTTGAAGGGGAATTCGTGATTCCAGGCTACCAACTCTTCCACAAAGATAGAGAGGACAGAGGGGGTGGTGGTGTGCTGTTGTATGTAAAGAACTCTATCAAATCGATGACCTGCAACATCACATCGAACCACGAGCTCCTTGGAGTTGACCTAGAAATAGGCACTGCAAAATACAGAACCCTGCTGCTTTATAGACCCCCTGGACAACTCAATGAGATGGACAGGGACCTATACCAGTTGCTGGGTGAACTAGTGGACGGCAGGGTGTGCATCCTTATGGGGGACTTCAACACACATGTTGACTGGGAAACCAGAGAGCCCTCTGCCGAGAACACACCACTCTTGGAGTTTGTAAATGATGAATTCCTCACTCAATGGGTAAGGGAGCCAACAAGAGGTGCTAACATACTCGACTTGGTCCTCACCTCCGAGGATGACCTCATTCAAGACCTCTCTGTAAACGAAGAAATAGGCGGAAGCGACCACAAGCTTATAAGATTTTCAGTTAAGGTCCCTAATATGGAGACCGTAACCCCGGTGCATAGAAAATTAGACATGGGGAGAGCGAACTTTGCAGGTCTTCGTGAAGGCGTTGCTGAAATGGAACTAGAGGAGGGAGAGAGTGCTGATGATCTGTGGAGGTCATTCTTGTCTTCCTTCATGGAACTTCAGTCACGCTTTATTCCTCTGAAGGGAACAGGTCAGAAGTTCATTCAACCGAAGTGGTTTAATCGGGAAATCCGTAACCTACTGAGGGAGAGGAGAACTGCATATCGTCGAGCGAAGGCATCTGGGGACTTTGACGGTCATAGAAGACTGAATCGAAACGTGAAGTCCAAAATAAGGGCTGCCAAGCGTGCTGAGGAGGTCCGTGTGGCTAGACTCTGCAAAGAGAACCCCAAGGAGTTTTTCAGTTATGTGAATGGCCGTAAACCAATCCGACGCAGGATCGGTCCCTTGGTGAATGAGGATGGAGCATTGATGCACTCTGATGCAGAAAATGCTAACCTCTTAAATGAGTACTTCTCTTCAGTGTTCTCTGAGGAGAGTGGTCCCATTCCCGAACCTTTGGACTCCTTCAGTGAGAAGTTGGAGTCAATGGTCTTCACCCAAGAAGAAATCGAGAAAAAAATTATCGAATTAAAAGCAAACAAGTCCCCCGGCCCGGATGGGTTATTACCTAGAGTGTTGAAAGAAGTGCATGGTGAAGTATCACGGCACCTGTGCATGGTCTTCAACAGGGCAATCCAGACTGGATGTGTTCCTAGAGACTGGCGTGAGGCAGAGGTGACTCCTATCTTCAAGAAGGGAGATGCTAGCCAACCGTCAAACTACAGACCCATCAGTTTAACCTCGATAGTCTGTAAACTCATGGAGAGCATCATGGTGGACAAAATAACAGCACACTTAGAATCAAATTTGCTACTGAGGGGTTCCCAGCATGGGTTCTGGCAGCACCAGTCATGCCTCACAAATCTGGTGGAATTCTTCCATTTTGTTTTCAGTGAGCATGATCGGGATAAAGCGGTCGATGTTGTCTACTTAGACTTTCAGAAAGCCTTTGATAAGGTACCCCACCGCCGCCTCCTTCGGAAAGTGCGTGCACTGGGCATAGACGGAAATGTGGCAAATTGGATAGAGAACTGGCTAAGTGACAGACGGCAGCGGGTGGTAGTGAATGGACAGGCTTCAGAGTGGGTGCCCGTTACTAGCGGTGTTCCTGTACCAGTCCTCTAAGGCTTTAACTCGTTCAGGATCTGATACAGTACCTTAGTCCGGAGTTGTAGTCGTAGTAGTTGTTGTTGTTGTTGTGGTTGTTGTGGTATTAGGTAGCGAGCTCGGCGTTGTGGTGTTCTTAGGTAAGTGACTGCACAAGTTTCTTTAGGCTTAATTTATTTATACATACTTATCTCTATACAGGGAGTTATATTTGATGCCTTGTCTGATATGCCTGTGTCTCTCGCTTATGGAGACAGGTTATAGCCCTGGGAGTAAGTTTAGGAAATCCTACATATTAGTTCAACTTCACTGCTTATATACATTCTCTATTGGGGAGTTCCTGGTACTTTTGAAAAGGGGTGGAGTTTATTTAAGCTCCACCCAATTCTCCTCTCTCTCTCTCTCTCTCTCTTGCTTTCTCTCCCTTTCTCTCTCTCTCCCACTTTCTCTCCCTCTCTCTCTTGAGTTTAGAGATGACAGTGAGAAATTGTAGGGTAAAATGGGTACCCTCTTGTGTTTGTTATCGTCTGGTGGCGTCTTGTTGTTTATGTTACATGTTGTTGTTAGAAGGGTCTTGTACATCGCTCTATCACGCTACCCGCCTGGCCCCCCAGGCATTAAAGCTTTATTTAATAGAAGGCCAGTTCACAATGTTGGTAGGGTTCATAATAAGGAAGATATTAACAATGAAGACATGTATAGTAACCGAAAAATAGACGTTAAGACATAGGCACACATAAATGAACATAGATAGTATCATTTAATACATGAATATTAATACATTGTCACATAAAAATCATCTTAAAATTAATGTGTTTAGCTAGGTGCATGTTATTGTGTGTATATAAGCTAACCTATGCTAAAGGTTCACACATTAATAAGGGGGCCGTGTTGCTAGGCTGTGAAATAACAGTCCTATTCTTTTCAATACAACATAATTCAGTATACCTCAATAGTTCGTTCTTATACAACACATAAATATGATAGTACATGGCAGAAAGATAAGACAGTGGATAATAAACATTGGTACTCAGTTTTATATTTATCAATATATGGAGGAATCAAATTATATAATAAGGATGATTGAAGCCTATTCTCCTTGAATAACATAATAGTTGCACTTTTTCCGAAACAACTGATAATGAGGAGATGTTAAACAAGTCGACTTTAAATGAAATATGTTGAAAGGTGGAAAAGATTATGTCATGTTGTCAAGCACGTTTATGTTTATTAGGCAAGGTAACGATCTCCTTGGATCGTATTTCCTATGAGTCCGTTTCTTTATAGTAGCCTGTAACCATACCATGTGTAGGGTGATTAGGGTAAATTAATGTTAATTGTGTATCAGCAGGTAAGTATAGATAGTGGAAATTAAAATTGATGATGAAAAGAGATATTGATTAGTAATAGATATGAATGTACATGCATATAGGGCTTGATTAGTATTACTTTGATTCCAAGCAAGTGGAGATTTTGCATCCTTTGGAGACTTATATGCAACTTAAATGCAAAGAAATATGCAAGACAAACATCTATGAAGATATGCAACATGGCACTTGAAGTGTTGTGTGTCACTGATGACATCATCACTAAGTATAATACTTATTGGATGAAAATCGAATGTTAAAGGATTACTTCCATTTTCATAGGGAATTGGTGAAGTACGTAGCTTGGGAAAAACATTTTTTTTTTTTTTTTTTTTTTGTGAATAATAATGGGATTATGATCTTCTAGTAATATACTACGCATGAATGTATAATAATATACCAAGTAGGTGGATGAAGATAATAAGTAAGATGGTATTTCATCATTGATTATACCATTATATTTCGTAGCTGTTGGAGTGGTAATAATTGAGTTAATCTTACCTTAATCGCAGTAAATATTCTCTTAAGAAATAAATGGTTGGGTCATTTCTCTCTGTTCCTCACCTGCAATTCATTTCCTGCTAATTCACAGAAATAAATAGAAGCCTAAAACATGATATGATTATTCCATATATGTAGTTCTTTTCATTCGTTGATCATGTTAAGTTATATAAATCGTATTTAATTTCTGTGCAATGATTTGCACTCGAATACAGTATATCTGTTACTTTATCTTATCTTGATTTGCAACGGCTTGTCCCGCAACCTTTTTATTTATGGGATAATGCTTGTATATTACTATCTAAGCCTTACCAAATAGTGTTGATGAAATTCCACTTAAAATATCCCAATCACGCTCTGGGCTGTGATGATGGTTCTAAGCCATTATTTTTTTTTGTATAATAAGCGAGCAATATTACTTGAGTCGCTGAATTCCTTCCTAGGGCGCCCAATGGTGAAAGGACACCTTAGAATATAATACATGTTAATTGGGAACTTGATTTGTGTGATACCTGTCAAACAAAACTAGTGTATCATTAAATACCTTATCTGTACCCACTGCTCAATGGCAGAAAATTTATGTAATAAGTCAGATACCTTATAAAAATTAATGATAATATCGTTCTTCCCCAATATTTTATTATTTCCTTTTTCTCTTTTCAACTGTTTGATAAAATTGGAAACGAGAGCTCTCAGAATGTAGACGTCATCTTTATCCGCTTGATGCACTTCGTCGGAGCTTATAGCCGCCGCGAGTATAAACACGAAAACCGTTATATAGGTTGATGTGGGCCACATCCGTAAGAAAAATTATTATATATCATTGGAAACCGATCGGAGTTTTTGTTTATAATTGTTTATATTATTATCATCAATAGTAGGGATAAAATTACTAGGAAGAGGAATTGTTACTGTTCAAGAGATATTGATTGGTTTCATTGTGGATGTTGGGTTTTTGTGCGCTTTTACCAATTTCTTTATTCTCTTTACATAAACAATATCAACCGCCTGGTAAAATTATGCATTATTATAGGTTTATTACCTACTAAAGAAGTGTGAAGATTCGATCGGGTACCCGTTATCACTTGGAGTGAACATATTGAGTTATTTGTTTTATTATGTCGGCGATTACGCAATATTTTCATGCAAGCTCATAATTTGTTTTGTTATGTTGGCGATCACGCATTATTTTCATGCAAGCTCATAATTTGTTTTGTTATGTCGGCGATCACGCATTATTTTCATGCAAGCTCATAATTTGTTTTGTTATGTTGGCTATCATGCATTATATTCATGCAAGCTCATAATTTGTTTTGTTATGTCGGCGATCACGCATTATATCCATGCAAGCCTGTAGATCGTTTTGTACATCATGATGAAATTGTTGAAATGCAACTCACTGTCGTTCAGTGTAGTTGTCCACGTTGTATCATGGCTTCTGTGTGGCAATTTTATATCATATGAAAGACTTATCCATACGCCATATAGTATTTCATGTGGAGTTTTTTCCTTTATTTCCGTATTTTCGAGTGTTTATTGACCGTCATTTCGATGCAGTCTTCCCATGTGGAGGGATTTTCCTTGTTTCTGTGCCACGAAGTACTTCTAGTATTTTTACGGTGCTGCCGTTTTGTTAACCCATTAAATGCTGTGAGATATGGTAATACAAACGTTTGCTTAATGTCGTAGAAATCAGATACCTTTTATAATATCGAGACATGTATATGGTCATATGAAGTTGGTTTTTTATATATATGTGCACTTACCTTTGCGGTTTTTATCGTAGTGGTGCCGCCACCAAATATTTAGAAAATAGTTAACCATTGGTAATACCTTATTTGCGTCCTGATTCGGAATTGGTAAGGAAAGTAGATCTATTCCTACTACGTTTCATGATTCGTCCAGGATTAGGGATTCCCGTCATGGAACAGGTCCAAATGTATGGCCTTTATTTGCATTGCCTGCTTCGCACTGAGCGATATATGTGTTTCATCATCTACCCTTAGTTTATGCTAATGGTGTATTGTATGGAGAGTGGTCAGGTACCTATCTCTCCCAGGATGCCTTGCTGCTGTATTATGATATAAGGGTAATTAATACTGAGGGAATCATTATGTGTTGTATCACTATTTGATTGTTTTTACGTCACGTTTCCTAAGTTTTCTGTAAATAATCTCATCATGAAGGGAAAATATATTTAAGTGACTGGGTAGTTCTGGGCCATTATTTTCATCCTCAGTTTTTAATGAATATTTTATTACATTCATCATAGAATTGTTTGCTAATGTTTACGAACCGCATTAAGGTCAAAGTCCATGGGTGTCCTCGGAACTAAAAGGACAAGATGACTGTTTAAGGGATCTACTACTTTATTAATCGTCCTAAAAGATAGTTAATATCAATATGCGGGAGAAATTCCTGAATTGTTAGACATTATCTGGCTAATTTTCCCGTTAGGGTTTGAGGTTATAGTAAGCCAAGGATCGTTTGATAATTTGCGAAAACATGTAAAGGATAGCTTAATATGATTTCTCTAAAAGTACGAAGTGCCCATAATATTGCTTAAGTTTACTGTTTTGTTACAGAGTAACGAGTAATCTGCGTACTTAATATTCTCTAAGCTTAAGTACATACCTGACATAGACCCGTAGCTATCTCTTACATAAGTACAGCGCCTTAGCCTACTGAGGAAGCATCTGTACACTCCATAAAAGACAATGAATATTTGGGAACGTAAGAATTGAAGCTTACATTAATTAACCTTTAATGATTCAAAGCTTAGCTGTTTTTCTGGCATCCTTACAAAATTTGTATCTTTCTCGAGGGGATTATTTAGGTGTTTAGTTACTTGGGAAAATACTTTACAAAGATTCTATATAAGAACATAAGACCAAGAATGATTTTATGTTAGTAACATTTATTTAGAATAGTGAATACTCTCATTGTTCGTATTTTATCAGATTGTGTATGGAGCACAGGGGCGGTTAAATGGATAACCTAAAATGATAAGTTCCTGGTAAGAAACTGAGACATAGACATTTAATGTTTGAGGCCTACCTAATGTAATCTCTGTATAACCTTCGTTATAGTTACTTAGTATGAAAATAATCAAATCGTTGAGATTAGCGATGACTACGTTATTAATAAAACCAATACGAAAATTGATCATATGCTGAAATGTGGATGAAGCATTACATAAACCAAATGGTCTACGAATGTATTCATAATAACCATGGGAAGTATTGAATGTTGTAATGGGTTGAATTTTATCATCTAATGTTACTTGCCAGTTTCCACTGACCAAGTCTAATGTGGAGAATATCATAGGTTTTGTTTCACCAATGTTAGACAAAACATCTTAAAGGAGGGAGGGAATATTTATTTTTAAGTGTAGCATTATTTAATTTTCTGCAATCAATGACTGGCCTAAAATCACCATTATTTGTTTCTTGAAACCAAAAACATTGGGCTGTTAAAATGGGAGCTAGAATTCTTAATAATGCCTTCATCCATCATTTCATTTAATATTTCGTTTACCACTTTCTGTGTACTATGCGGTACGGTAGTCTATATGCTCGAGTAAATGGGTTAAGGAGATGTTAGAGTAATGGTATATTTTTTTTTTCTAATAATTCACCAGGTAGGGCAATCGCATTTTAATATGTGGCTAGTATAGTGATGAGATTATCACGATAAAGTGGAAAATCGCGTCCACTGACCAAATTTCTAAGTTGCTCCCTTACGACTATCTATTTATCCTTCGGTAAGAACCGATACAATATTTCCTTGTGGTATTGGTCTAACTTCCATCTGTACAGATCACATAGATATGTTCCTTTCTTTACATGAATATTGGTAAATGGTTTATTAATATCAGTGACATTTTCACTGTTTACATTAGTTAAGTAAATTAATCCCTGGTTATATATTATTTTACTAGTTCTATTAAGGATAGAACGGTAGTTTGTGGCTGTACATGAGATGGAAGCTTTACCTTCAATTTATGGACGAAATTCGGAGTTAATATATTATTATATGCAGCAATGGCCTTTATGATAATGGGGTTATTTCCCTCATTTTCAATATGTATAGGGTTAACATTACCTGGACTTATATATTTTGGCCTGGACAATCCTGTATTTGAATACATTAATTCCTAAAATGTATTATTTTATGTTTAGGGTTTATTATTATTGTTTGTTTAATAAGGTATGATAAACCTAGTTTATAATTTCGTATTATATAAAATTCATTATGGATATGGTTAGTTCCCTTGGCTAACCGTACAGGAAGGGTTAGTTTCCCTAAGACCTGTAATTTATTGCCTGTCATGGTTGACCATTCTATGTCACCTGTTCAATCTTGGTTTATAAATGCCGCTGGGGACCTAATTTGCTCAATTTGTTAAAGGAATTATCCGATAACAAGGAAACTGCGGCGCCTGTGTCTATCATTAAGGGGGTGTTACTATGTGATACTAGGACAGGGAATTATAGTATATTATTGGTAAATGCGACGACAGGGCCTACAGTTATATTTTCGGTACGTTTTAATATTGTGGCGGTCTCGTTTCATGCATCATGTTTCGATTGTGCCAGTCCCGTTTCATTCTGTTAAGGATCATGCATTCATCTAAGGAATGCGACTTTGACTCATGTAAATGACTGTATTTATGATCACTTTCGTTACAGTGTTTGCAACGTTTTCCCTGTGATTCCCCTTGAGTAGGTGTGGCATCAAAATTAAAAATCTTCGTACCCTTGGATTGAGTAATCTGTAATTCACGATGTATGATACGAGATTCCTTCGAATTTAAAGCTAGAGACCCTGATAGTGCAAGTGCTTTTGCTGGTTCACTTGTATTTATGTTGTCCGCCTTAGTTTTAATTATTCTCTGAACCCATGATAATGAATGATGTAGTTTACCATCCCCAAAAACATCACTAAGTGACTGTCTGAATGTAGCATATGACGTTAAATTCTGTGGATTATCTCCCGTATAGTACTTTGAATAATTGTGGGTGGGTAAAATTCTCATTGCTTGCATAGTAGAGTTAGTGGGGTTAGAAGAAGTTGTTAGAAGAGCAGAGACAGTCGGAGATTGTGGAGGAGTAGCCATTTTTGGAGAAAATACAGGTTAATATAGTATACCAGATAGAGGCTTTAATGGGGGTAAGGTTTGGAGAAAGAAAGGAATGTACTCGAATGTGTTGGAACCACAAACGAAACTTAGGGAGGTAGAGGAATCTAGCTTGGAGGCTAGTGAATCATTATCAGGGATATTCGAAGTTAGTTATGATACCTTTGGATTAATGGGGGATTATATCTTTACTTTTGTTTTAATTTGGCACTTGTTTTCTGTTGTCTGGGCTGTTATTGAGGAACCTATCTTCTAACATGTTCGTGGACAAGTGAAAAATAATGTAATGTAACATGTAATGTGTACCTACTTTAGTTGACTGTAGTTGCAACGACGATGACGACGAGTGGAAGTTTTGTTGGGGCGTTGCCTGATGAGGCGACGATGTGGTGAAGGGGCGACGACCGTGAAGTGACGAAGCGATGATTAGTTAGCTCGCACACTAACACACTAACAGTCGTAATTGGAGTGAAGATGATGAACGTTGACTTGCCTTTTTACGAGAGAATTTACGTATAAGGAGGCGTCAGCGTGGAGGTGATGGAGTGATGGCGTTGTCCTTACGAAAGCATTTACGTAACAGGATCGCCGTAGTGATGAAGTGATGATTGTTTGTTGTGAAGTAGATGAGGTTCTCTGTAGGTCAGTTGCAGTTATGTTGAAGCAGGTGTTTCTTGTAGGTGAAGAATTTGTGGTTTATCTCCCTCGTTAGAGGTCGTAAGATTACCCACTGAAGAAATTACTTGAGAGAATTTACAAGCAGATTCCTTCAACTTGTCTTTGAACTATGTTAGTCACTGTACTCCCGTGAAGTCTTTACCTTGCAACTTGCTCTGTTGCAAAAACACCGCTGCCATCAAAATGTACCAGTCCTCTAAGGCTTTAACTCGTTCAGGATCTGATACAGTACCTTAGTCCGGAGTTGTAGTCATAGTAGTTGTAGTTGTTGTTGTTGTTGTGGTTGTTGTGGTATTAGGTAGCGAGCTCGGCGTTGTGGTGTTCTTAGGTAAGTGACTGCACAAGTTTCTTTAGGCTTAATTTATTTATACATACTTATCTCTATACAGGGAGTTATATTTGATGCCTTGTCTGATATGCCTGTGTCTCTCGCTTATGGAGACAGGTTATAGCCCTGGGAGTAAGTTTAGGAAATCCTACATATTAGTTCAACTTCACTGCTTATATACATTCTCTATTGGGGAGTTCCTGGTACTTTTGAAAAGGGGTGGAGTTTATTTAAGCTCCACCCAATTCTCCTCTCTCTCTCTCTCTCTCTCTTGCTTTCTCTCCCTCTCCCACTTTCTCTCCCTCTCTCTCTTGAGTTTAGAGATGACAGTGAGAAATTGTAGGGTAAAATGGGTACCCTCTTGTGTTTGTTATCGTCTGGTGGCGTCTTGTTGTTTATGTTACATGTTGTTGTTAGAAGGGTCTTGTACATTCCCCAAGGTTCTGTTCTGGGACCACTACTGTTTATCATCTATGTTAATGACGTGGATGGTGACATGGTTGCCAAGATTTCCAAATTCGCCGATGATACTAAGCTTGGTATGAATGTCGCGAAAGAAGGAAATATTACCCGCTTACAAGAAGATCTTAGGAAGATCGGTGAGTGGTCTGACACGTGGCAAATGCCATTTAACGTGAACAAATGCAAAGTTATGCATATAGGCCACAGAAACCCCCGAACAGAGTATAACCTTAAGGGCAATGCTCTCGTAAGCACTGATACTGAGAAAGACTTGGGTGTAACTATCACCAGCGACCTCAAGTTCTCAAAGCAGTGTATTGAGGCTGAGAAGAAAGCCCAAAGGATGTTAGGGTACATAAAGCGACAGTTTGGATACCGGAACAAGGAGATAGTACTTTGTCTGTACAATTCCCTTGTCCGACCGCACCTGGAGTATGCAGTCCAGTTTTGGAGTCCTTCTTACCGAAAGGATATTGCGAGATTGGAACGAGTGCAAGCCAGGGCAACCAAACTTATACCCTCTCTTAGACACAAGAGCTATAAAGATCGGTTGGTAGAACTCGACCTGTTCTCTTTGGAAACCCGGAGACTGCGTGGTCAGCTTATCGAAGTGTTTAAAATACTACGAGGCTTCGACAATGTAGACTACAGGGACATTTTCCAACTCAGTGAGGGCACAACCAGGAATCATGGCTACAAACTTGAACTGAAGTGATACAACCGTGATCTGTGTGGTAAATTCTTTACATACAGCATCTGCGGTACTTGGAACGCGCTTCCTGCTGATATAGTCAACAGCAACTCTGTGGATTAGTTCAAGTCCAGATTAGACAAAGCCTTAAACCACTGTCTAGGTGTTTAAGCCGTTGTGCGAGTGTTCCTTGATGGTTTCACGTGACACATTCGAGGACGGTTGCCTACTTGCGCAACTAAACCCACAGGTACCCTCTTTGTATGGATCGTAAGGGCCCCTAGGGTACTTCTTTTCCTATCTATCTATCTATCTATCTATCTATCTATCTATCTATCTATCTATCTATCTATCTATCTATCTATCTATCTATCTATCTATCTATCTATCTATCTATCTATCTATCTATCTATCTATCTATCTATCTATCTATCTATCTATCTATCTATCTATCTATCTATCTATCTATCTATCTATCTATCTATCTATCTATCTATCTATCTATCTATCTATCTATCTATCTATCTATCTATCTATCTATCTATCTATCTATCTATCTATCTATCTATCTATCTATCTATCTATCTATCTATCTATCTATCTATCTATCTATCTATCTATCTATCTATCTATCTATCTATCTATCTATCTATCTATCTATCTATCTATCTATCTATCTATCTATCTATCTATCTATCTATCTATCTATCTATCTATCTATCTATCTATCTATCTATCTATCTATCTATCTATCTATCTATCTATCTATCTATCTATCTATCTATCTATCTATCTATCTATCTATCTATCTATCTATCTATCTATCTATCTATCTATCTATCTATCTATCTATCTATCTATCTATCTATCTATCTATCTATCTATCTATCTATCTATCTATCTATCTATCTATCTATCTATCTATCTATCTATCTATCTATCTATCTATCTATCTATCTATCTATCTATCTATCTATCTATCTATCTATCTATCTATCTATCTATCTATCTATCTATCTATCTATCTATCTATCTATCTATCTATCTATCTATCTATCTATCTATCTATCTATCTATCTATCTATCTATCTATCTATCTATCTATCTATCTATCTATCTATCTATCTATCTATCTATCTATCTATCTATCTATCTATCTATCTATCTATCTATCTATCTATCTATCTATCTATCTATCTATCTATCTATCTATCTATCTATCTATCTATCTATCTATCTATCTATCTATCTATCTATCTATCTATCTATCTATCTATCTATCTATCTATCTATCTATCTATCTATCTATCTATCTATCTATCTATCTATCTATCTATCTATCTATCTATCTATCTATCTATCTATCTATCTATCTATCTATCTATCTATCTATCTATCTATCTATCTATCTATCTATCTATCTATCTATCTATCTATCTATCTATCTATCTATCTATCTATCTATCTATCTATCTATCTATCTATCTATCTATCTATCTATCTATCTATCTATCTATCTATCTATCTATCTATCTATCTATCTATCTATCTATCTATCTATCTATCTATCTATCTATCTATCTATCTATCTATCTATCTATCTATCTATCTATCTATCTATCTATCTATCTATCTATCTATCTATCTATCTATCTATCTATCTATCTATCTATCTATCTATCTATCTATCTATCTATCTATCTATCTATCTATCTATCTATCTATCTATCTATCTATCTATCTATCTATCTATCTATCTATCTATCTATCTATCTATCTATCTATCTATCTATCTATCTATCTATCTATCTATCTATCTATCTATCTATCTATCTATCTATCTATCTATCTATCTATCTATCTATCTATCTATCTATCTATCTATCTATCTATCTATCTATCTATCTATCTATCTATCTATCTATCTATCTATCTATCTATCTATCTATCTATCTATCTATCTATCTATCTATCTATCTATCTATCTATCTATCTATCTATCTATCTATCTATCTATCTATCTATCTATCTATCTATCTATCTATCTATCTATCTATCTATCTATCTATCTATCTATCTATCTATCTATCTATCTATCTATCTATCTATCTATCTATCTATCTATCTATCTATCTATCTATCTATCTATCTATCTATCTATCTATCTATCTATCTATCTATCTATCTATCTATCTATCTATCTATCTATCTATCTATCTATCTATCTATCTATCTATCTATCTATCTATCTATCTATCTATCTATCTATCTATCTATCTATCTATCTATCTATCTATCTATCTATCTATCTATCTATCTATCTATCTATCTATCTATCTATCTATCTATCTATCTATCTATCTATCTATCTATCTATCTATCTATCTATCTATCTATCTATCTATCTATCTATCTATCTATCTATCTATCTATCTATCTATCTATCTATCTATCTATCTATCTATCTATCTATCTATCTATCTATCTATCTATCTATCTATCTATCTATCTATCTATCTATCTATCTATCTATCTATC
>JAWQEG010007132.1:0-53849 GCA_033782935.1 Petrolisthes cinctipes
GTACTGAGTTAGGCTACTTTATTCTGCTTCTGTATTGGACTTCTTTATATACTGCATTATTTACTACCTTATGTACTGAGAATACTCGTAAATTTTGGATATATAATCTTTCTCACTCTGCGTCTATGAAACCGAACGCCAATTTTAGGAGATCGTTTTGGTGAGGGCGAAAAGAAGCCTGGGCTACGGCAGGTATTCTAGATCTTGGGCTACAGATTCCTCCTTTATGTGCCGGGGAACAAACTAGCATCATAGTATTCGAGTGGAGGATCTGTATTGAAGCACAACTTGGAGGAATCAGCAGTAGCCCTCCAGTCTGGTCACAACAAAAGATCGCCTTATGATAAGTTTCTGGCGAGAGAATAATATTATGTTGGGGAAATGGAGGGTTACTGATTCCTCCTAACTATGCCAGAATACGGACGACCTCACTGAAAATAGAAGGTAATTTGTTTTGTATCATAAGTTGGAGGAATGAGACGCCTTCCAATTTACCATCAGGCAAGAATCTATATTTTTAAGGAATCTGGTGAAGCGATCATAACTAGCACACATTTTTTAACAACACACTTATTATACAACAAATTTTCGTGTCCGGTTCCTCACGGTCTGGAATGCGGAGAAGCAGGTTAATGAAAGCAACGACAACGTATATCTTCCTAGACAATGATAGCGTATATCTTCCTAGACAATGACAGCGTATATCTTCCTAGACAATGACAGCGTATATCTTCCTAGACAATGACAGCGTATATCTTCCTAGACAATGACAGAGTATATCTTCCTAGACAATGACAGCGTATATCTTCCTAAACAATGACAGTGTATATCTTCCTAGACAATGACAGCGTATATCTTCCTAGACAATGACAGCGTATATCTTCCTAGACAGTCATCTTCCTAGACAGTCATATGAGACAAATATATATTGAACGAAAACTGGACGAACAGAAACGAATTAAAATTACGAACCACATATTGCCGAAATCAACAGCTATTTATATAGATTCGCATGTGTGTTGGTGTGTGTGTATGTTGTGTGTACGTGTGGGTGTATGTGTGTATGTAACTGTGAGGAGCGTTTGGGCGTGTTTTTGTATACGAGAGTGCGTGTGTGTTTGTGTGTTTGTGTACTCGTGTGGGTGCGTCCATGTGTGTGAGTATGTGCGTCTGTGTGTGCGGGTATGTGTGCGCGTTCGGGTGTGCATGTGTTTGTACGCATGTCTGTGCAGGTGTCCGTGCGCGCATCCGTGTGTTTGTGTGCGTGTGTGCGTGAGTGCGTGTCGGAGGAAGAAGAAAAAGCCATCTAGCTCGAGTTTACCCAATCAGTCTTGGGGATGGAAGAGTTATGGAGGAAATTTTAATTGGATCTACGCAAGAAAACTTTTTAATTAGGGAGTAAGGAAGACGCATGGAGTGAGAGGAAACAGAGAATGTGTGTACCGGGTATCCAGTTTTACCGGAAGAGGAAGAGACTGTAGCAGGGACTTGGTTGTGTTGGCTTATGACAGGACAGGACAGGACAGGACAGGACAGGGATGGACAGGACAGGACAGGACAGGCCAGGACAGGGTAGGGTAGGGTAGGGAACGGGAGGACAGTGCAGGGTAGGATAGGGCAGGGTAGGACAGGGCAGACGTGACAGTGGCAAGGCTAATTCTTCTGAGACTTAAAGCATTTCTTTTTGTAATGTCCACTAGATGTTTATTACTTAATTAAATAATCCTGTTACTGCCTGTAAGACCTAATCATTTATCAGACTATTAATTTGTGTTTGGTAATTTCTCTACATTTGTCTAGCTGTCTATTTATCCATCTACACTCTCGTTTATATCCAAAATTCTATCGACATCTATCTTGTTCTCTGTCTGTCTTTACACCGATCCATCTCTGCTCTCATCCATCCATTCCTCCCTCAGTCAGTCGGTCCCCTCCAGGTGTGGGATCTGGAGGCGAATTCCAAGAAGTGGTCAGTTTCAGTTCACCCACCTGTGTCGGCCGGCAAGGGGGACAAGAGAACGATTCCGGGTTTGAATAATTCTCTAAGCCGCCATGACACTCACCAAGTACAAAGAAAGAGAGGCAAAGGTCCCTCCCTGTCCCCACCAAAACACCTTACCAAGAATAACAAAGAAAAATGAACTGCATCTTCTATTAGTTTTTAAGTGTGTCTGTATGAAGTTCAAAAAAATGTTATGGGAATGTGGAAACAGGTTTTTTTTATTGGTTCATTGGCCTTCGTCGGGGATAACTGATTTCTCTAAACAATGCCACATAATTATCAGGTCATCTGAAGTTACCTGTTTCTCGGCCAACTTTGGAGAAACTGATGAGCTCAAAACACGTGAATAATACCGTAGAGGTTTTGTTTTCTGTTAAAACACGCACGAACAAAGAGGGGGTCTCTCTCTCTGTCTCTCTCTCTCTCTCTCTCTCTCTCTCTCTCTCTCTCTCTCTCTCTCTCTCTCAACTCACCCCTACCTGCCTGCCATTTATATCCGTCTCTCTATACTTTATTTACTTTTCACTTTTACTCTTCCGTGTATCTATCTATTTTCCTTCTGCCTGCCTGTCTGTCTATCTATCTATCTGTCTGTCTGACTCACTACCATTCTCCCTTTCCCTTCTCCTCCACTGCCTCCCTCTTCTCTCTCATTCTTTCTTTTTTCTTGATTTCCTGGTTTCCCCTCGCACTCACTCTCTTCCCTTACACTGTCCAACTCCCCCTTTCTCGAATCAAAACTGTCAAACTATCCGCCACATTTGGGATCCCGTTCACAAGTTTCTACGACGCGAAAAACAAAATATTTTCTCCCTTGTTATCTGCTGCCCGGAACTGCTGAGTTGGTTGGTTGGTTGGATTGTAGTACGACTTGCTCAGGGAAAAAAAAACAAACATTGGATAACAGTAATGCCTTCCTTCCTGATCAGGTTGGTAATTATTGCCTCTCTTGTTTCCCCTGGTAATCGGAGAAACTATTGTTGGTAATTTTTTTTTTTTAATATAACAACACTGTTTCTTCTTCATTGGGTGGGTGAGTAAGGGAAGAGGCACGTGGAGATCAAACAAACAGCATAATTATGTATGTATGTATGAACTTCATGGTTTAAAGGGTACGGTAATCTCACTTAGCATAATTGAAGTGTTAGTTGCCCTCTAAAAGATGCAAGAAAACTGGTCTCCCTACTAATATTGTAAGGTAGATTCTGTTTCATTGGCATAGTATAGAGCAATCAGTAGCTTCTCTCCAATTCGACCAGACAGATAATGACCTTCTTGGTGACGAGCCCAATGCTGTATTTCTGCATTACACGAAAGTAGAATGGAGCAGAGACCATTTTTTACTCGTTAATCTCATGAGTTACCAGTGCATCCGGAAGAACGGTGATTGTGTGTGTGTGTGTGTTTGTGTAGGTATACTATAACTTCAATCACTATAATTTGTACACATTGCACAGGTCTAGTGCAAAAGGTGGAATATTAAATTTGAAATAAGGTATAGAGTATAAGAACTTTACATGAGGGTCTTGGAAAGCTGACAGAAAATTGTAAATTATTCTTCCCTCGGTAAAGAAGTAATTCCCTACCTCATATATCTTGGAACGAACCTATTTTGTGACGGTACTGAAAAATCCTTCATGAATGGGGAATGAAACCCAGATGGATGAATTGCCTTGGAGCTGAAGAAAAAGAGTGACAAAGAAAAAAAATAAATGAAAATGGAGAAGAAAGAAGTCTACATGTACTAGACCAAAAAGACCTCATACCACAAAAGGAAAAGAGAAGGAGATAATAGAGAGAGGAGAGACAGCAAACACAAAGGAAAAAGAAAGAAAGCATGCAAGGAGGGACACTGAAAGAGAGGAAAGGGAATTGCTCGAGACTGAAGAGGCGCCAAAGTCTTTAAGGACCCTGTGATTGTGTATGAGAATTGGAGGCTTCTGATTCCTCCTGTCTATGCCACGAAACAAGCTCCTTTCATATAGGTGTGTGTGTGTGTGTTTCTTGGCAATATTTGACTACATCACAGGGTCCTTAAAGTAATACCCACTTCTGTTGACCCTAAACGGTGTTGATAATTAAACAAAAGACCTTCCCACCTTTGATCACATCGATTGTACCCGGGTCATTCCTCCCAACCTATATTATCCACGTGAAAAATTTACAGGTCATCGTCACAACCGCTATAAATTGCATAACTATAATCATTTCTGTAAAAACATATCCTTTATTCATATACTGCTTAATTTTTTATCTTTATACGACACACACAAACTGAAGAAATATCTGAGTACAATTCTGTGAGGTGTGTCTAAACTAACGTAATGAAACCCAGGAACTATTGTTAGAGTGTCTGAATGGAGGGCGTGAGTACTGTAGGTAGGTAGGTAGGTAGGTAGGTAGGTAGGTATATATAGGTAGGTAGGTAGGTAGGTATATAGAGGTAGGTAGGTAGGTAGGTAGGTAGGTAGGTAGGTAGGTAGGTAGGTAGGTAGGTGGATAGGAAGGTAGGTAGGTAGGTATATATAGGAAGGTAGGTAGGTAGGTATATATAGGTAGGTAGGTAGGTAGGTATATAGAGGTAGGTAGGTAGGTAGGTAGGTATATATAGGTAGGTAGGTAGGTAGGTATATATAGGTAGGTAGGTAGGTAGGTATATATAGGTAGGTAGGTAGGTAGCCCCTAGGTTAAAAAGGGTACATATATATAATCACTCAGCCCTAAAAACGAACGAATAGACTACAGTACTTTCTAAAGAGCCTCAATCAACTGACTAAGAGGATTGTTCAGAGCCGGAACTCTCGTAAAATCTCGTCTCTATACAGTCTGCATCCGGTTCAAGTCGCTGTTCTGCCAGACATTCTTCCGTCTGCTGTAGGGTTTAGTTTCTTCGTCGCACTGATTACACGGTATACAGTATTTCAATTTCCGTTCCGTAGAGAAGCTGCATAAATAACATTCGTCGTCACTCTCGATAATTGGGCATGAAGATAAATAAAACAAAACTTTCCTCAGTACCACATTTCCTCAACTCGTCTGATGAATGATATACGGTAGTCTGTATTGTCTGGTATAGTTTGAAGGCAATGGTATAAAATCGTATAATGTGTGTACCCAAAAACAGAGAACCTCCTGTAAATTAAACTGACTTATTCCTGCACAGTTGTACGTAGCAACAGGGCAGACGGGACCTCGCTTTTCTCTCCTTTTCTCTCCTCTCTGTCTCCCTCCTCTTTCTCTTTCTCCTCCTCCTCCTCCTCCTCCTCCTCCTCCTCCTCCTCCTCCTCTCAATTTGAGCGGCAATAATGAACTTCACGTTTTAATTAAAAGTAGATTATGGTGAAGGGAGTGGGTAAGGTGGGACGCTAGATACTGACCCAAAGGCTTATTCCCGAACTGACCTTTAATGGGGAAATAACCTCTTTATTCATATTGTCTGTTGGGGACCAGTGATGCTGTAGGTGTTTTGGAGATTTCTATTTCTTTCATATCATACCTAAACCTGAGGCCTGAGTTTCTCCAAAGTGAATGAGAAGAGTGAACGAGAAAAGTGAACGAGAACAGCAAACGAACGGGAAGAATGAATAAACAAGAACAGTAAACGAACGAGAACAGCAAACGAACGAGAACTGTAAACGAACGAGAAGAGTGAAAGAACGAGAACAGTGAACGAACGAGAACAGTAAACGAACGAGAAGAGTGAACGAAAACAGTGTGTGAATAAAAATAATATGAGAGTCGGAAGAAGTGTGTTCACCCAGCAACATTCTGGGTGGAGAAGAGGAAAGGAAAGCCTGTGTAATTGACGCAAGGTTAGCGATAAAAAAAAACATACTCTGAAATATTTACAGGCCATTGATTACCAGCCCGAATACTGGCTGGCATGGCATGGGGATTTTGCCTTTGCTTCGTCGTGGCTATCTGGACCATGAAATTAGGTAATGGGATGCAGGGACTACGGTCATCCTTCCTTCCTTCCTTCCTTCCTTCGCTTAGCCTGGGATTGAGATGGAAATAATTCGGAGGAGGAGGAGGAGGAGGAGGGGGAGAGGGGCGAGTTGTCCTGTGGGTCACTCACATGTGCACTTACGATAAAAGAGGGTCAGTCATTTAATTCCTCCAAACTATGTCAGGGAACAGGATATGCTGAGGGAATCTGTTCCGTGTCATAACTTGGAAGAATCAAGATCTCATTTATTTATTATTAGCTCGTGATGGACAGACGAATAAGGTTGACTCAAGCAAATTATTTACGTTGTCTTCATGTATGTACTTGTGGCTTACACTTATGATGAGAAATTACTGCCAAACTCACATTCTCTTTACGCTCCATCATAAAAGGAGATGGTTTTGAACAATGTTTTCCCAAAAATAATTACATATTTAGTGATGCGTGGTTTCGATTTACTGAACTAATTAATATTATTTCATCGTGTTTATGTTTCCTCAACAGATAGAAATTTATAGCACACCAATGGTCAAAGATATAACAATAATATAATGTTACCGTAAAGTTAAATATTAAATTGATAAACGAAACATTACAAAAATATCACAACATACAAACCAAATATTACAAACGAAACAATAACATACGAAAATGATATACAGACAAATAAATAAGATTAAAAGGAACATCCAAGGCCGATATCTGGATTAACTTGGGAAATTAATCAATTCAGTTCTTTTGTTATAATCTTTTCATCGGGATTGACTCAAAGCCGATCAATGCTTCCCACTCACCAGACATTCATTTATACGTACTCCAAGAAAAAAAAATACTCTACACCTATCACAAAATAGTAAAATAGCATAATAAAAAAAAAATAATAATAAAAAAAAAAACATACATAAAATAATAAAATGAAATAATATTCTCTACATAACATAAATAAAATAATCCACATAAATAAAATACGTTACATAACATAGATAAAATACGCTACCTAACATAAATAAAATACTCTCCAACCTTCACAAAAAGAGACATAAAATCCTCTACAACAACAACCACACAAAAAAATAAGTCAAGGCTAAACTAACGTGTTATAATAATCTTCTTATCGTTTTTTTTTTTATAGAGCACCTTAAAGCAGATAGAGTTTTATTTATTTATTTGTTGGTATTATTAATCAAGCAGTAAAATTAGAACGAGATGTAGGTGTTGGCTGGTTGTAATGATGCTTATTTTTCTCTATTGGTTTAATGGAGTACAGTGTTGGTTAGTGAATCTGGCTGGGGTGACCGATCCCTCCAAAGCAACAACAGGCCACAATCATATTTGTTAATCTGGTTCTGTTTCCTGACACACTCTGGAGGAATTAAAGTTCTCTAATGAACCAAAAGTGTACGATCTCCCTATAATATATCTTTATCTTTTTATCTCATGTGCATCAGTAATGTACAGAACCATATGTGTTTAATGTTTATGATTTTATGAGAAATTTCGCTTGCCCACATAGTTATTATTATTATTATTATTATTATTATTATTATTATTATTATTATTATTATTATTATTATTATTATTATTATTATTATTATTTTATTTTATATTTTTTTGAGGGGCCATCTTCCGGATGTACACAGTTGCCATCAGTATATAGTTGCCCATCACCCATGCATGCCTAGCGTTAGGAATGAAAAAAATATTAATAAATCCACTTAAGGTAAAATTCACTTGAACATGATTGAAAAGCACCCAACTGGACATACTATATATATATACCTTTTACCTCATATTTACACGATTTATATGTTGCGTGATGTGAAGAGGAAGGAAGGGAGAGGATATTTTTCAGGCAATACATAAATACATAACTGTTTGGAGAGATAGATATACATACAGGAAGATACGTAGGTAGATGTAAGGATGGATGGATAGATGGATAAAATAATAGATGGATGGATGAAGAAATGGATGGATGAATTGATGAAATAATAAATGGATGGATAGATGGATGAATTAATGGATGAAGGAATGAAGAAATGGATGAAGAAAGAAATGGATGGATGAAAAAATAGATACATAAATAGATAGATAGATAGATAGATGAACATAAGGATGGATGGATGAACGGATAGGTGGACAGTGGACGGTCGACATAGAAACCAAATTATAACTAAAAAACTGCATACCAAAAGTGAAAATCTCTGTCATAATAACGGCCTTTGCGTGTAGATCCTAATCACCCACCGGACCATGATTAATCTACCCTAGGACAAAAGGCCCTTCCCAGTTTAGCCCGGCCTGCTGCAGTGGACGGGGGGGGTCTGTGTGTGTGTGTGTGTGGGTCTGTGTGTGTGTGGGAGGGGGGTGGGTTATGGTTGGGTGTGTGTGGGTCTCTGTGTGTGTGGTGTGTGTGGTAGGGGGGTTTGTCTGTCTGTGTGTGTGGGGGGGTTATGTGTAGGGGGGGGGGGTCTCTGTGTGTGTGGTCTGTGCGTGGGTGGAGGGGTCTCTGTGTGTGGGTCTGTGTGTGTGTGTTGTGTGTGTGTATGTGTGTGTGTGTGTGGGTCTGTGTTGTGTGTGTGTATGTGTGTGTGTGTGTCTGTGTGTGTGGTCTGTGCGTGGGTCTGTGTGTATGGGTCTGTGTCTGTGTTGTGTGTGTGTGGGTCTGTGTGTGTGTGTTGTGTTTGTGTGTGTATATGTGTGTGTGTGTGGGTCTCCCTAATTCGAAGCAACTTGTTATAATATGAAGACGGGTGGGTGGGTGGGTGGCTTTGTTGTCGTGGGAATAACCAATCGTTAACATGATATTTATTGATGGCATGCATTTTGGCCCGAACCCTTTGATAGGTAATAACATAAAAGCTAAAGATCCAAAAGGAAATGGATAATATTTAAACAAGTGACCATTAATTTTATAGGCGGTTTAATAATGTCAATAAATCGGAAGGTTACTAATATATCCAACTATGTAACAACACAAAGCACCTATATATTTACTAGTAAGCTGGGGTACTGTGTTTCCTGGTCTAGTTTATTCAGTAACTCTGTAATTCGTCCCCCCAAAATAAAAACTACTTAATCAGTGTACATTTAATCACGCTAATGAATACAAATATATAAAATCGTTGAAATTACAGCACACCCTTGATATAACACGAATAAATACTTGCATCCATCCACCACTTCATATTACACTCCGTCCCTCACTGAAAACTACCAACAAATTTCCCGGCCATCTGTTTTTCATTAGCGAACAGATCATAGTGATGTAATGTGTCTGTGCTACATGACAAGTGTTGAACCTGTTAGTGTTATATGGAAGGCCTATACTACAGTACTGGTGTGTGTGTGTGTGTGTGTGTGTGTGTGTGTGTGTGTGTTCCAGATACGGTTCTCACCTCGAGGGTCCCATTGCTTGGTCCTGGAAATGTGTATACTTGTCCTCATTCTCAAGCATACCGGTGTCTGTGGGTCTTGTGGAAGCACCTCAAGTGGTCCTCAAGGAGAAGCTGAGAGCGGCGAGTTTCGTGCAAAAGTAGAATTAACGCGACGTAGTTTAGGAATACTGTTGGTATTACTTTTATTTTCACGCACTAACCTAACCTACTTTTATTTTCACGTGCTTTATCATGTAAGCGTTCTTCAGACCGAAACTGGATCGTGCAGTAATACAATATTGAGTAAAATTGTAAATAATCTGAAAATACCAACTACTATACACGGACTTTGAAAATTGCACATATGAATATTGAACTACGCTGTTTTCAAAGTTATGTATGCTACAGTTTGTAAAGACGGATGCTTCAAATTATCCGAGACTACTGAATGACTTCCACACAGAGGCTGATTCTAGAACTAGTATTCCATTACCTCACAGCACCATAATGTCAAAAGTTCACACCTCCATCCCTCAGAATATTCCAATATTTCCATTACCACATGTGCATGACACCAATGTTTCTAATCCCACAACCCAACACAACCGTCCTGGCTGGATGTGTGGATAAACCAGTAGAATGAGTGCCTTTATAAACCAGTAGAATGAGTGCCTTTATAAACCAGTAGAGTGAGTGCCTTTATAAACCAGTAGAGTGAGTGCCTTTGTAATCAATAATTGTGGTGAGGTAACACATGCACAGTTTTCTCTAGGGATATGGGTAGGGGAGGATCATGTTTCACTGATACATATGTCATTACAATTGCACCACTGGGATATCGTCAAATAAAAGGTCTCTGCCCCCTCTGACGCTGTGATGGTCATGTATAATAACGTTGGTAGGAGGAATTTTTTTATCTTTGTTGCACGTGTAACTTATTTCACTTTAGTATTTTCTATCCCAAATCCCAGATTTTCAAGGCTTTCCCCCATATCGTTAAGGGGCTAAGTAAAGTCGTTTGCGATGGCAATGTTCTATATAAGGAGACCCCCTAAATAATGTCATGTACCTGGAAAACATTTCATAATATATAGTCTTATCTAACAATGTACTGAGACTGGAATGCTCACGAGGCTCACCATCTCATTCTCATCGTGGGGTTGTGATAGTAATTACCGAAATGATGGAAACTGTACCGCCAACAACTTGAAGCTCATAGGTGTCAATCATTAAAAATATTGGTATTGATGGAATGCTTGCTCGTATCCATCTCTTGAAGTACATAAGACCTCATTGGATACTTATATACACAGACTAGAATGTATTAGGTACGATGAAGCCGACGATTTCCAAAATGCCCTTTAAAGCTGATGTCCCAGGAGGGATTGCGTGCCTGTATACATGTCACAATCCTCCAATTATGTATGGTAGCCTTGAATTACCCCACGTCTATATATGTAAATAATGACAGCAATATGCATTAATAGGGTATGGATGATCAATGGACATATCGGAAACGCCAGGGAAGCGAACTATTCTATTTATATCGTCTATACCAGTTTATGTGGTGGTGGTATACAGCCATTCCTGAAAGTCCCTGAGCATGGGGTGGTACAAAGTCACAGCCAATGCTGGACAGAGAGTTGGAACAAGATAAGTTTCCACATCCCTCTCAATGTGGCAGCTCACAGCTCAACTAAATGTTGGTAATGTTGTTTTGGCACTTTTTTTTTTTTTAGAATTCCAAGAGATAGCTGTACCCCTTCCCCTGCTCATGGACTTTCAGCCATGGCTGTACAGTACACGTGTCAGCATATGGCATGAACACATCCAGCCAGTCGTCGTTATCAGTGGTACACATCAGTAGTATCATATTCGATAAACATGTTAGGTTGGTTGTCACTCTGCTACCAACCGTGTCGAACAACTCAGCATTGTGACCACACACACCCCAGCTGTTGGCAACTACTCACATTCTTGAATAGCCTATACACATATGTGGTCAAATTGTAAGTTGTTACAATATGTAACTCATTTAGTTCAACGTTTATTTTGCTTTGAGTCATTTTAGTCTGTATTGCTTGGGATTCCTGGTTTAATGATTTCCCAAATTGGTAATGATCGTGTAGAAGTCACTCGGTTCTTGTTAGGAAAGTATATGCGGAGTACAATTTTCACTTGACAGAATAATTGTATTCAAAGCTTATTAATTTATGTAAACAGATATTTATATTAAGCCATATCATTTATTATAAACAAATTCATTTGCAGGTGAAAACCAAATATTAGTTATGTAATATTAATTGAGCCGCCTTTTGGTCTGGGCCCTGGGCATCCATCTACCCAGAAAACCCCTCCTCCACTTTAATCCACCATTGTGTTGTGATCTGTTATAATAGTCAAACTGGATGTGTCCTCCACTTACTCGTACAATCAACTCTGTCCTGACGACCATCTGCTGCACAGTCACATTGTCACCAGAAGTCAGTGTCAACACTTGCCCTCTGTATTGCTTTCATCTTCTATACGTGATTGAGGAGCATAAGCCCGTCGAGAAGTTTTGGCACCCCTTCGAACACCAGTCACTTCATATAAATTCTTCAAAAGTCCCTCCTTCTCTCTTTTCTGCGTCCTTCCTGTCCTTCCTTTCTGTCTCCTTCTGCCAGACTTAGCGTTCTCGTCTTTCTTTCCCTTCTTTTACCACACACACAGTTGTCAGATTATCAGCTTACTTCCCCCTCTGATTTTCTCGTTGGGAGGAGATACATGGATTCCTTCTTAGTTTTACAGTACTATAGTGTAAAAACGCAATAGTATAAATTCGGTTTTCCGTAATTAAAGAATATGTAGCATTCGTTCTGAGCTATTGAAGGACAGGGGGGAAGAGGAGAAACTTATGTTATTGGCTGAAGCAGGGACTCTGGTCTCCTTTCCTACCCCATATTTCAGTCTAATAACTTCTCGGATGCATTTTTGTTGATGTTGCGTTTGAAATTCGCTGACAAAATTACGACAGCGCCTCAAACTAATAATATACTTGGTGTACTATAGATGTTTTCAGGGTGGGGCATAACTTTCGACTTAAAAAACGACGAAAATTAGTTTTAAAAAAGTACGGGAAAAATTTTCATAACGTGCAACAGGGCCGGGAGGTAATATATCATGACACAATTTACTTGCAACACGATCACAGTGCCAATAATGTCGCACCAACCATTAAAAAAGGATGGGGGGCTGGGGGGCGGGTGTAAAGGACAGGGGGCAGGGGACGGGGGACGGATGTAAGGGATGGGGGCGGGGGGGGGGGGTGAAATGGACGGGGGCGAGGGGCGGGTATAAGGGACGAAGGGGGAGGGGGTGTTAGGGACGGGGGGCATGGCCGGGGGCGTAGTAGGGGGTCAGGAATAATTTTATGTTGGGGTGGAGCGCGAGGGTTTACAAGCTGGTCAGGTATCATGTAGTGAATGAATAGCCTCGTTAGTGGAGTATTATAGTGAGTGGACGGTATACGTGTGTCACAGCAAATATATACCAACACGCTGATTTTAGCAACGGTCGCCATTGATCACATTATTGAACGTGTCAAAGCTCTGCAAATGAATTCAGTGGAGCCTTTTAAATGCATGGCTAAAAGCATAAATGAGAGTTTGATGAATCGATTAAAAAATAGACATGATTGTAAAAATATGGAGGAATGTTAAAGAATGGAGGATTCCTACAACACGATTGCTAAATAGACGATTGCTAAAAAAATACATAATAATGAAGGAAGACTACCAAGGGGAGGACTGCTAAAAATAATATGGAAGCCTACAAAACAATGACAGTCTGTTGAAAATATATGGAGTGTTGCTGAGATTGATATGGAGGATTGTCACGACATGAAAAATTGCTACAAACGGGGGACAATACTAAATAATGTGGGATTGCTAAAAAAAAATATGGAAAACTGGTTAATAATGAAACTTGCAAAAGAAAAGGAGGTTTGCTTACAAATAAAAATAAAAATGGAGATTTATAAAAAATGTGGGACTGTAAAAGAATATGTGGAGAACTGCTAAACCTTTACTGAAAATGAAAAATTACTAATTAATGTGAGATCTGGTATAAAATGTAGTATTGCAAAAATATATATAATAAAAAGATGAAATGAACACACAAGCTATATATATACACACAGTACACCAAATATAAACGTGTGAACTCGTTAACAATGCACACATTCAATGGTACTTTCACAGCTCAAGTTCAGTCACATAAAATAGTATTAAGATCTCTATTGTTTTCATTTTATGCTTGGTCTCGGGTCTGTGTCTAATTATTCTCTGAAATTACACATCAAAACCTTTACTACTCAAGGGAGGCATTTCCCTTTATAGTCCCAGTCGTATTCTACTCAACAATTTAAAGGTGTTTTTAATAGACTTAATTTAGACTTGTTTATTTAGACCCAGGAAGGTGCTGTGAGGACCTGAAGAACAATACAATAATGCCTAATTTGTCTATCATTTTCTGTTTAATTTGTTGAAGCTCTGCCCCTAAGAGGATTTACCAAGTGCTCACCTTAGTGCTGACCTACTTTGATATCAAGAGTCCAAATGTGGAACACAACAAGACACACGCAATGCCTTGCTATATTTCCCACATATTTCCTTCATTCCTTTGAGAGGGTTATTTCTTGTGGTCGTTCTGGAAGGTTATTGATCTGAGTCTGTTAATAATAATCATGGGTTATCGGTGCATTCTGCTGATAATATGATGCGTATATAAGGCCGCGGTGCACAAGTATGGTATGGGTTGAGAGACGGAGCTGTCGAGAAAATGAAAAGGCAATTGATTCATCCAAACTGCGTCAAAAAAGAAAAGGATACCATTAAAGCTGTAAACTCATCCACCTTCCTGGTACACATTGGACGAAACGAAGTCCTCCAACTCTAAGCAGGCCGTCTACGAGTTGATATGTGTGGCCTGGACTAGCAAATGGGCTAATGGGTCCTTTATGGTGTGAATTATGGCTGGAACACCATTATAATTCCTCTTACTATGCATCACAAAGGACTCTCACTTCCCTATACAGAATGACTACTCAGAATTCCATCATTACTTCCTCTCCATTTACCAAACCGAGTAAAGCCAAGAGGCTCCTCCTGCCTAATGAGTTGAAGCCCAAACGACCACACTCTCGCCTTCTACTGACATGTACTCGTACTCCTTAATTCATTGTTGGTCCAGTCAAAGAAAATACTTCATGCCCAGTCATCCTTTGGGTTCTTTACAACGTTTGTGATGTGATTGCCTTATTACAATTCAATGTCACTCACTATATTACACACACACACACACACACACACACAAACAAACAGACGATTTTCCGACTGAGCTGCAACAAATCCTATGATGGAGTTCTGAAGCCTGCTGCTCACAGTTCGACTCAGACTGGGTAAAATTATCGATAACCTGCTGCTATACTTGACAACCCACGTGGTATATTGTATTGGTTACACTTCATTCAGTTAGTATTTCCAAAGCCCAAATTTTAGCCGCTATCCTCCTTAACCTAGATTTTGTTAGTTTGTCACTGAGAGTAAGTTTCTAAATCATACCTGTGTGTACGGATGACCTAAGTCTATTTATAAATATCTTACCACTATGCTTAATTTTCTGAAACAACTACCGCTCAGTGTTATGTGAAATATTTTGACATTTATCATACAGATCATTAACTATGAAACTCTGCTTCTGGTTCGATAATTGTAAGGCACATGCGAATTAACGATATATAGATAATATATATAAATCTTTCATACTCTAGGTACTGTCAAAATTAATTAATATAATTTGCAATCCCCCTGCATGTGATAAGAGCGTTGTTTCATCAATATTGACGACACAACACCCCCTGCCATCCCCCCCCCCCTGTGTACATGGTGTGGTGTTAAAAGGGGAAGTACACTGTTGGCAAATCTGGAGCAACTGATTCCTCCAAACTATTCCAAGCAACAGGATACCATTATATTTGTTCATCTGGTCCTGTTTCCTGGCATACTATGGAGGAATCATGGCACTCCAATGTAACAAAAGTGAATCACCCCCTTAAGCACTAGTAGGGACAAGGGACATCACTCTGGTCTCTTTATATCAAAATTTATAGATGAATATGTGCGTAAACAAGACATATATTGGCGTCATGCGTCACGAGAGAGAGAGAGAGAGAGAGAGAGAGAGAGAGAGAGAGAGAGAGAGAGAGAGTTACATAGAAACACAGACCACAACAGATCTTACGGTCCAAACGAGGTGACCTGATTAGAAGGTTACTGGTAGGGAATGAATTACTCCCCAGTGATAGTCGTAGATAAGGATAGCAAAGTAGAAGGCTCTCTCCCCACCCTCCAATCCCTCCAGCCTGAGCCGTACAGGAAATAAAGTCAGGAATGGGAACCTTGTGGGGTTGGCAGAAATACTCCACAAGGAAATTTTATAGGAAAGATAGAAAGTAGGTGAAATTTGGCTAACTTGCCACCTGTAATGGGCAAAAATTATTCATTAGTAAACATTGTAAGTCGGGGATTAGACGCAAGGTATTTATCTGAGCGACGTTTGAAGCTGTCTACGGTGTTACAGTCTATTACGTTACGGGGAAGCCCATTCCATAAGTTGACGACTCGGTTAAAAAAGAAATTCTTTGATTCGTGCGAATTAAAAGACTTGCCTATGATTTTGCAGCCGTTTCCTCTCGTGTAGTTTGATTGATCAATAGTGAAATATTTGTTGCAGTCCATATTATCTATGCCTTTGATTATTTTAAATACCTGGATTAAGTCACCTCTCAATCTACGTTGTGTCAATGGGAATAGATTTAGTTCGCTTAGCCGTTCATCGTACGTTTTATTTCTCAGACTTGGTATCATTTTAGTAACTCTACGTTGGACTCGTTCCAATTTTGCTATATCTTTCTGGTAGTACGGGCACCAAGCTTGAACACAATACTCAATAAGGGGACGGACCAAGAAATTATACAAAGTGAGAAATGTGTCTTTAGACTTATACTCGAATGCTCTGCCAATAAAGCCGATAGTTTTATTTGCTTTCTTAATTACTAACGTACACTGCTGACTGGGTTTCAGGTTACTTGATACTGTTACCCCTAAGTCTGTCTCTCGATCCACGCTTTTGAGTTGCTTACCATTTAACGAGTAGTTTGCTGCTACATTACGATGTCCGCATTTATCTGCATTGAAGGACATTTGCCAAGTTTTCGCCCAATTTGACAATTTATCGAGATTATCTTGCATTTCTTTAATCTGTGCATTAGTGAGTACTGTATTTGTAATTTTGGTGTCATCGGCAAACTTCGATATCATGCATGAGAGGCCATCGTCTATGTCGTTTATGTAAACTAGGAATAGGATTGGCCCTAAAACTGACCCCTGTGGCACCCCGCTCGTAACGCCTGTCCAACTAGATAATTTTCCATTTATTACCACACGTTGTTTTCGGTTTCTTAGCCAGTTCTCTATCCATCTTACGGTATCGCCTTGGATTCTATGTGATTTTAATCTAGATATTAAGCGTTTATGGGGAACTTTGTCAAAGGCCTTTTGGAAATCTAGATAAATTATGTCTATTGCTTTACTCTTATCATATTCATTAAAAATGTCATTTAAAAAGTCTAATAGATTCGTTAGGCAAGAGCGTTTATTACGAAAACCGTGTTGAGTGTCTCTAAGTAAGTTGTTTTCCTCTAAGTGATTTGTAAGTTTATCTCGTATGATTGTCTCTAGCATTTTGCATACGACTGAGGTTAGGCTGATAGGGCGATAGTTGCTAGGTAGAGATTTGCTGCCTTTTTTAAATAATGGTGTTACGTTAGCGAGCTTCCATTCGTCAGATAATGTTCCAGTGTGTAAAGAATAGTTAAAGAGCAGAGTCAGAGGTTTTACTATTTCACTTTTTGCTTCCTTTAAGAGAGAGAGAGAGAGAGAGAGAGAGAGAGAGAGAGAGAGAGAGAGAGAGAGAGAGAGACTTTCGTAGATAGTTTACATTTTCTTATCTTTTTATTAACCTTGATAGGAATTAGGCATATTTGCAGTGATAATTGTGTGCAGGAGAAGAGCGTATCAATAAACCAACAAAGTACACACGAATAATACTCTTGGTATACACTGGGGGTCAATAATTCTGTCCTGATCCGAGACACAACATCAATTTCTATCAACCTCGCATCCCACTCCTCGCGAATCACTTCACTTGGTAGAGAGATTCATATTGTGTCTTGGATCAGAACAGAATTATTGACTTCCCAGTGTACTTTACTCACTTTTCACTCATCTAAAAAACATAAACTATATATAAGTTAAAACCTCATTTCTATACATCTCTATACACCACTACACAAATTACCATAACTCGAATTATGGAAGAAATTCACGATATAAACAATTCTGTCTTTATGAGTGAGCTGTGATAAAAGAGGTACTGTATAGGATTATGAACAGAACTATACAACGCCGCTTCACAAATATTTTCCAAACCCATCTCGTTCCTCAACCTCTCTTATGTTCTACACGTAAACACAACAAACCACAACAACACTGTCCTGGCTAATTGACTGGCTAACTGTCTGACTGGCTAACTGGCTGACTGTCTGGCTAACTGTCTGACTGGCTAACTGGCTGGCGAACTGGCTAACTGTCTGACTGGCTAACTGTCTGACTGGCTAACTTAATGACTGGTTGGCTACCTGACTGACTGGCTAACTGGCTGACTGGCTAACTGTCTGACTGGCTAACTTAATGACTGGCTGGCTACCTGACTGACTGGCTAACTGGCTGACTGGCTAACTGTCTGACTGGCTAACTGACTGACTGGCTAACTGAATGACTACCTAACTGTCTGGCTGGCTGGCTAACTGACTGACTGACTGGCTAACTGGCTGGCTGGTACAGTACAAGTGGGTGGGTAGGTTGGTTGGTTGGTTGGATGCTGTCCGTTCGGGTCCTGCGTCTTTAAATTTAACCATCTACAGACTCCCCTATCCCCGCGTCCCCTTCTATACGGCAATCCTAAATAATATACCCCGTAAAAATAAAGGTATAGTGTGTGTATGCCTTGGTTTGTAACAGTTTTAGTCAGTCGTGCATGGGACGTTTGGGGTCACACAGACCAGAGGAGGGGGAGGAGGAGGGAGGGTTACACAGACCAGAGGAGGAGGAGGGGGGGGGGGGTTCAAGAAGGTCAAAGGAGATAGTTGGAGTGTTGAGGTGGACTGGCTGTTCAAGCGGTGGGGCAGAAAGGACGAATGTTTGGCCAGTCGTGGGGAGAGTATTGGGAGAGACAGGGTGAGTGTGTTGGGAGAGACTGTTGGGAGAGACAGAGTGAGTGTTGGGAGAGACAGGGTGAGTGTTGGGAGAGACAGGGTGAGTGTTGGGAGAGACAGGGTGAGTGGTGGGAGAGACAGGGTGAGTGTGTTGGGAGAGACTGTTGGGAGAGACAGAGTGAGTGGTGGGAGAGACAGGATGAGTGTTGGGAGAGACAGAGTGAGTGGTGGGAGAGACAGAGTAAGTGTTGGGTGAGACAGGGTGAGTGTTGGGAGAGACAGGGTGAGTGGTGGGAGAGACAGGGTGAGTGTTGGGAGAGACAGGGGGAGTGGTGGGAGAGACAGGGTGAGTGTTGGGAGAGACAGGGTGAGTGTTGGGAGAGACAGGGTGAGTGTTGGAAGAGACAGGGTGAGTGGTGGGAGAGACAGGGTGAGTGTGTTGGGAGAGACTGTTGGGAGAGACAGGGTGAGTGGTGGGAGAGACAGGGTGAGTGGTGGGGGAGACAGGGTGAGTGTGTTGGGAGAGACTGTTGGGAGAGACAGGGTGAGTGGTGGGAGAGACAGGGTGAGTGTTGGGAGAGACAGGGTGAATGGTGACAGAGACAGAATGAGTGGTGTGCGATAAACAGAGGTGACGGGGGAAGCAGTGATGAGTGGTGAGGTAAATAGAGCGAGTGGCAAGAGAGAATCATAGTGCGGAGGTTGGAGAGACAGGCAAAGTGAGGAGGAGTTGTGTGGGAGCGAGACGGTAGGAGTGATGAGGGAGCGAGACGGTAGGAGTGGTGAGGGAGGGAGCGAGACGGTAGGAGTGATGAGGGGGGGAGCGAGACGGTAGGAGTGATGAGGGAGCGAGACGGTAGGAGTGATGAGGGAGCGAGACGGTAGGAGTGATGAGGGAGCGAGACGGTAGGAGTGGTGAGGGAGCGAGACGGTAGGAGTGGTGAGACAGGCAATTTGAGGAGGAGTGGTGAGGGAGGGAGACGGTAGGAGTGGTGAGTGAGGAAGCGAGACGGAGTGGTGAGGGAGCGAGACGGTAGGAGTGGTGAGGGAGCGAGACAGTAGGAGTTATGAGGGAGCGAGACGGTAGGAGTGATGAGGGAGGGAGCGAGACGATAGGAGTGATGAGGGAGGGAGCGAGACGGTAGGAGTTATGAAGGAGCGAGACGGTAGAAGTGGTGAGGGAGCGAGACGGTAGGAGTTATGAGGGAGGGAGCGAGACAGTAGGAGTTATGAGGGAGCGAGACGGTAGGAGTGGTGAGGGAGCGAGACGGTAGGAGTGATGAGGGAGGGAGCGAGACGGTAGGAGTGGTGAGGGAGCGAGACAGTAGGAGTGATGAGGGAGGGAGCGAGACGGTAGGAGTGATGAGGGAGGGAGCGAGACGGTAGGAGTGGTGAGGGAGCGAGACGGTAGGAGTTATGAGGGAGGGAGACGGTAGGAGTGATGAGGGAGGGAGGGAGACGGTAGGAGTGGTGAGTGAGGGAGCGAGACGGTAGGAGTGATGAGGGAGGGAGCGAGACGGTAGGAGTTATGAGGGAGCGAGACGGTAGGAGTTATGAGGGAGCGAGACGGTAGGAGTTATGAGGGAGCGAGACGGTAGGAGTGGTGAGGGAGCGAGACGGTAGGAGTGATGAGTGAGGGAGCGAGACGGTAGGAGTTATGAGGGAGCGAGACGGTAGGAGTGATGAGAGAGGGAGCGAGACGGTAGGAGTGGTGAGGGAGGGAGCGAGACGATGCGAGTGATGAAAGTAATGTTGTGTTGCAGAGGTGAAAAAACTGAACACCACAGCCCTGGATATTGTGTCTACTCTTCCTTCGTTATATAGGCACAGTTCGGAAGCATTTACATATCATATGGAATATTTTATTACGGTTTATGTAAATTGGCCTGGAAGGGAGAAGGTGAATAAATCCGCAAGTTATATGGAGCGTTTTTCCAGTCCCTAACCTTTGGAATAAATCTCTGGCCTCTTCTTCTTCTTCTCGGTTTTGAAGGTGGAAGGAAATCTTAATTAGAAAAGAAAAAATAACATCTGTTTTATTAAATGCTTAGTTTCAAACTGAATATGTAGCCTAACATTATACTCTCAAAATATGGGAAAGAATCTTCAAGTGTGTATGTTTTTCTGGTGTTCGTCATACAAACATTACAATACAGTAAGTAATAAATATATATAATGCTTTAAATAATAGGGGCATTGTGTGTTGAATTTAGGGTATGATTATCTGAGTACAATACGTATATATCTATAGGCTAATTCTTCAGACTATGACGACTCGACGACATGCGTAATGAATATAGATGACGCAAGAATGGCACATAGAGAATTCAGAAGAAACATACAGTGTTATTAAATATCTCATAAGACTGTACAGTGTAACCCTTTATAAGTGTTCAGAAGAAATATACAGTGTCTCTCAGTATTCCTTAAGAATATACAGTGTCACTCAGTATCCCTTTATAAGCCATAGAGAGTTCAGAAGAGACATATAGACTCCACTCAGTGCCATTCAGTATACCTTGATCAGCCTGGAAAATGACCAATATCTTTCCATCACTAACATATTAAACCCTATCTAACTAGTGTGAAGGAATACTGGAGCATGGAAGTAAGAGGAAGGGCATTGATGGACCCTACACAATTATTATATTTTCTTGAGGGTAATATATGGTGTAAAAAGATACTATACTTATGCATTTAAATCTAAAGGTACGACAGAAGAGAAACATCAATCTTCACTAGTAGATACCCCTTCCAAAATATAATAAATGATCTCTCCACATCTCCCTCTAATCACGTGTAAACATAATAATAATAATAATAATAATAATAATAATAATAATAAAAAAAGAATATGGGTATTATTTCGTGCCGCATTATCCAGGAAAGGATATAAGAAGAGATGGAAATGTGTGTGGTGCGGCTAAATCTAATTCCCAACTAACTCAAGACCTGTACCTCTGAAATGTTGGGGAAAACACGGAAAAAGATTTAAACTTGTCTCCAATTTTTTTTTTTTTTTTTTTTTTCTGGCTGTAGGAGCAGAGGGTGGTTGTGGTGTAGGTGGCTGGTCTGCATGGGGGTCTCTCTCTCTCTCTCTCTCTCTCTCTCTCTCTCTCTCTCTCTCTCTCTCTCTCTAACATATGCAATTATTACCCACTCACTTCCTCACCAATATACACAAGTAGGTAGGCAATCACTCACCAACACACGTACACACAAATTCGCACACACTCATTCACACACACAAACAGGCAATAAATCACTTACTCAGCCACTCACTCACACACACACACACACGGACACAATAACTAATCACTCATTCAAACACACAACAGGAGGCATTAAAATCATTCTTCACTTGCTCGGACATTATGATTTCTTTATAAAATCTGTATTACATCCCAGTGGTCAAGTCTCCTGGCGTTACTATTTTCATTTAGGGTAGATTATGTTGTTGGCAAATTGGAAGGCTACTGATTCCTCCTAACGATGCCAGAAAACAGACGCCATCAATGGTATACTAATAGGGAATCTATTTCTTGGCATCTATTTGAGAAATCATAGACCTTGTAATTCACTAATAAAAATATTTCCCTTTAATGCACTTGACCTGCACCAAGGGATCACTCATTTCCTTGCAGATTAAATTGGAGAGCTATTAATATCTTCAAACTATGCCAGGAAATATGCAGCACCGCCAATACGACTCCCAAGCACGCACACACACACACACACACACACACACACACACACACACAAACATACACACACACACACACACACACTCTGCCAGCTTCCTAGATTACTGGATCCAGGAGACACGTGATGTCGCGAAACTTTTGGACTTAGCATTGGGTTAGTCTGAACTCACACACGTCGCTGCTCGGGGCTCTGGTGCAAAGGACACTAAGGCACCAAAAGTATCATAACCTTGTCACTCCTTGGTTCATCGGTAATAACTCTGTGGAACTCTGCTTATTTTCTCTTATCAGTTTAACATTCTAACGGGGCGTATTTTGTTGTTTTAGATAAATACAACAAATTTGTGCTACTCTTGGATACGTAGGTAAAACATTGTTCACTTTTGCTTTAAGAATGAAAGTATACGGTATACTGTGTATGTATATATATATATATATATATATATATATATATATATATATATATATATATATATATATATATATATATATATATATATATATATATATATATATATATATATATATATATATATATATATATATATGATATGATATGACCACATCTTTGTTAACGTTAGAAAAAAGCCTTTCGTGACATCAAAGACCTTGAGGAGATTAAGAAGAGAGTCACAAGAAAGGTGGGGAGAGGAAAGAGAGGGCGTATGAAAATAGCTTTTGAGGGAAGACATTCAAGGTGGTGACGAAAAAAGAAATGGAGTTTTTTAATGAAGGAGTATGCTGAGTATACATAAAAAGAAAATGTATTCATATTTAATATTTCGTACTAAATACGAACATGATACAAATACAATATTAGTATGGCTAGAGAAAGTATCCGGTAGTTTGAAATATGTTAAGGTATAATTTATAACAGATCATTCTCCACTTTCAACAGCTCATCGGTTCCCACTATTTGGTATGACTCTGTACAATGCAATATGAAAACTATTGAGGGGAGTATGTACCGTACTCTTTTTGATAAATAGGGGGCTACTGAATCCTCCAAAAATACCACGATGCAGATATCCTATTAGTAGCAATCAGGTACTTTGTTTCTTGGGCTAGTCTGAAGGAATCGGTAATCGTCTAATTGACCAAAAAGTGGTTCTCGATTCCCTTAACCCCTTAACTACAATTTTGTTGGTGGCAAATCCGGAGCAAGTGATTCCTCCAAACTATTCCAGGCAACAGGGCATTATTATTATATTCATTGGTCCTGTTTTTTGGCATACTTTGGAGGAATCAAGGCGCTCCAATGTACCAAAAGTATACTATTTCCTTAAGTAAGTACAATTAGTATATGGGAGTCACCAGGACGCGATGTAAACAAGCCTGAATGACCAGACAACATCTTGGCTAGACATCTTCACTTATTGCCAACGTTCTTTTTTCTCAAGACATCTTCAATTAGCGCTAGGATTTCTGCAAGATATTTTCACTCAGTACCAGGATTTCCACAAGACCTCTCTGGATTTAGGACTATACAGTATATAGGATTTTCGCGCAAGACATTATTCTCACTCAGCGCTAGGAGGTTTGCAAGACATCTGGTGGCCTTTTACTGTGTAGGCTGTGTTTGGTGAGTGGTGTGGTCCTTTCTTTCTTCCCCCTCCCACCTCATTGATTTCCTGTGAACCAATATTGATTACGACCTGCTTGCTCATTGCTCATAATTAGTATTGGTTAGACAACATCCATACTGATACCAACCAATCTCGGGTTATTATTTCTTTCTCTGAAGTCTTTTTGGTTGTGGTTGTGTTATTGTGATTATTTATAAACATTTCAAGACTCAGTTGTTGACGCACGTACTGTACATGAAGCTTCGTAATATTTGACGAGTTTTTCAATCCAATGCTGGTACTTATGTTTTCTGATATCGTACGTATCCATCCGTTTATGGGAGTATTTTAGTTTTTTGACGGTACAAGTTTGAGGCAGTCTGTATCGTGATATAATTTGGAGGAGGCAACAGTACCGGTACTCAAAATTCGACCACATCAGAATATCCGATTAAAACAACAACAACAACAACACCAAAATGTAAAACAATAACAAATGAATATGCAATACAAATTTTAGTTTAGGTAGAGTTTGAATTGCATTGCGTTATAATAGTGCATTTGTCGCGGCTTCTAGCCGCTTAAATTGTATTTATTGGTTTGTGAAACCAGTACAGCTGGTTGCTATAGAATAGGCCCCTTCACAAGCCCATGCCCCGTGTAGGCATAATCTGGGTTGGAAGGGTCAATTCCGTGACGTTCATCAGAAGTAAATAAAAATTCAAATCTGGCGCTGTACTGATAGTGGAGCCACCTGGAGGTGGTGAGGTGAGGTATTAAGCCCCTCCTCCGCTGAATACCGCTCGTCCACTCCAATGAGAAAGAAGTGAGTGTCTGCCGCATCGGGAGGTGGGTGGGACAGTAGAAGCTGTACTGGTTTCACAAACCAATAAATACAATTTAAGCGGCTAGAAGCCGCGACAAATGCACTATTATTGGTATAGTGAAACCAGTACAGCTGGTTGCTAAGCATGCGATGCGGTAGGTGGGAGGTGAGGTGGAGGCAATCACGTGCTAGTTAAGAGTGGTTGAGAGCGGAGGGCAGGAAAGGTAACCGAGCCCGGTGAGGCAGCAGCTAACGCCCCTCCCGACACTGGCTAGGTGAAACGCCGTGGTGGGGGAGAAGTAGCGTATACCATAAAACCGTAGACCATTCTGTTATAGACCAGAATTGTTACACATAAAGTCTTTATAGTTAGACTCGAGGGTTCGGGTCTAGGAGAGGAGGGGGGAGGTTCCCATGGATACTCCCCCCCCCCCTTTTCCTCCCCCCCCCATTCCCCCCCCCCCCTTATTCAAGTCTTCTGAGTTAGGGCTATGGCCCTCGCTCAGGTAATGTAATCCCGAGGGGATGAAGGAGGACACTAGGATCCAGATATCCTGTGTAATAATATCTCCTGTCACTCATCTTAGTTAATAATTGTTTGGAAAATGAATACACAAGAATTCCGTAACAATGTAATTTATTATATATTCTCTTTCACCATATGTACACGTGAAGAATGGGGATGAGTATGAAGCTGTACAAGATGTGGATGAGGTCTGGGATGATGTGACGGGACTTAAATCACCCGACCTTTTCTCTTCGGGCGGCCCCTCCCCCCCATGTGTCTCCCGCGGGGACCCTGGGGAATAGGAGGTGGAGTACCCATAGCCACACAGGGGGTAGGGGAGAGCGAGTGGAACAGGTACCTCGTCCTGAAGGAAGAAGTGGACGCCCAGCCCCCTAAATCCCTGACCCTCTCCACCGAGTGAGTCCTGAGGAAGGCGAGGGAGGCGGCCACGCCCCTAACGCTGTGAGCCCTCGGGGCGTGTCCGGGATCCCCGTTCTCTATCACTCGGCAGAGAAGGCGAGCGATTGACCTAGGGAAGAGAGGGTTACCGGACCTAGAGTTGTAGAAGAGGTGGTCCGGAGAAGCCCCTCTCGTCGCCTCCACGTATGCAACAAAGGCGTGGACTGGGCAGAGGGGGTGGAAATTTCCATCCCTCAGGAACGAGGGTACTGCGAGAGGGCCAATTCTGTCGTCAGCCTGCTCGTTCTTAGCTAGAAAAGCAGGGGAGGGGGAAATGGTTAAGGAAGTAAGGTTAGGGGTTACTGAAGAAAAGGCTGTGTGACGGGTCAGGGCTGCCAACTGAGAAGCCCTGTAACCTGTAGCTAAGGCGAGCAGGAAGAGAGCTTTCTGGAGGAGGTGACAAACCTCCAGAGGGACCCCCTCGAAGGTCAGGTAGGAAAGGACACGATGAAGGGACCAGGAGGGTGCCTGGGCCCGGTGAGGTGCGGTCCCCGCCCGAATCCCCATCCTCAGGAGAGAGAGAGGCCTCTCCGAAACCTTAATGTTAAAACCCAGGAGGAGGGGATCAGACAGGGCTGCGTGATGCGCAAGCACCGTCGCCGGGGCCCTGTTGGTGGAATCGGCGAGCCACGTGAGGAATTCCAGGACTGTGTCCTCCGAGATGACCCTGGAGGGGTGTCTTCGCAAGAAGTCCTGGAATCTTTTCCAGCACGATTCGTATTGTCGCACCGAAGACTGACGATGAGCCCTCAACATCTTGTCCACTGTCTCCTTAGTGAACCTTTTGCTGAGGACTCCCCGTAGAAACTCCAAGCGTGTAGTTTCAGTGACGCTTGGAGTGGTGCAGACAGGGTGCTGGAGAGGCACGCCGATCCCAACTGAAGGGGATGCGGGCACCACCGGGACAACTCTCCGAACCACGGCTGTGCTGGCCAGCGGGGGGCTATGAGGAGAACCCTCCCCCTGAAAGTGCGCAGCTTGAGGATCGCCTTCAGGAGGACTGAAGTGGCTGGGGGTGGGAAGAGGTAGAGATGACCCCACCTGTTCCAGTCCTCCGTGAAGGCGTCCGGGCCTCCCGCCTCTGTTCTGGATGAGAAAGTCAGGAACAGAGGGAGTAGGGCCGTGGATGGGGAGGCGAATAGGTCCACCTCCGGTGTCCCGTAGCGAAGGCAGAGAGACTCGAACACAAGGGGACGCAGTTGCCACTCGACTGACGTCCCCCTGAACCTGGATAGGGCGTCCGCCCAATCGTTCTCCCGCCCTGGCACGTAGCGGGCCGAGAGGTGAATGTCCCTCTTGGCCGCTATTGCGAAAATCTGTTCTGACAGGGACAGGAGAATTTCCGACCGTACGGTGCCCTGTTTCTGTAGGCACTGCACGGCCGCAACGTTGTCCATATCGAAGCGGACGCCTATCCTGGCAAACTGAGGGTGTCTGTTGAGCCATTCCTTCGCTACCATCAACTCCCGGGCGTTGATGTGCAGTAGCCTTTCCCCTTCCTTCCATCCCCCGCACCGTTGATGTCCCAGGCAAGACTGGTATCCCCAGCCTACGTCCGATGCGTCTGTCGCCACCGTAATCCCCGGGGGAGGGAACACCCAGGGGACCCGCTGACGCAGGGCACCGGGACGTAGCCAGGGGCGAAGGAGGCGGTGGAGAGAGGGGGACACTTGCCTGGGAAGGTCCCTGTGTGTGGGGGACAGGTGGAGGTTTACCTCCCGCGTCAGCCTCCTGTGTTTCAGTCGTCCCAGGGGCATTGCAGGGGCCGCGAAATTTAGGGACCCGAGCAATGATTCCCACTGGCGGCGAGAGAAAGTACGGGAAAAATGCGCCCGGCGGACGTGGCGGAGGGTCCGGCGGGCGTTGTCTGGAGTGAGAGAGAGGGTGGCCGAAAGAGAGTCCCACTCTATTCCTAGCCAACACAGCTTGCGAGTGGGGGTGAGAGAGGACTTGGGGATGTTCAACAGAAACCCCATTTCCTCTAGCACTCCCCTCGCTACCCGGACGTTGTTTGCTACCTGCTCCTTGGAAGGGGCGTGAAGCAACCAATCGTCCAGGTACATGAGGGTGGGGACACCCGCCTCTGCCAGACGGGATGCCACCACCCTCACGAGTTTTGTGAAGACTCGCGGAGCTAGAGAAAGACCGAAAGGGAGCCTGGTAAACTGGAACGTCTCGGTCCCCACCTGGAAGGCCAGAAAGCGGCGAAACCTGGGGTGGATCGGGACGTGCCAGTAAGCATCCTTGAGATCCAGGGATGCTAACCAGTCTCCCTTCCTCAGAACTGTGCGGACCTGAGCAACCGAAACCATCCTGAAATGTAATGTTTTCACGAATTTGTTTAGCTTGCTCAGGTCCATCACCAATCTCGTTTTTCCCTGATCCTTTTTGGGGACCGTGAATAAACGAGAAAGAAAGACCCTTCCCGTCGCCCGCTCCACTACCCCTTTTTCCCGCATTTCCCGCACATGCGGGACGACCGAAAGTGACACTTTGGTTGAGGCAGGAGGTAGACGTAGTGGCTGTAACGGGAGAAGACAGGTGTCAGTGAGAGTACCGTTAATCCTAATCCCCCGGGGCCCGAGGGACCCGGGGTGGTTGGGGGGAGAATGACAGGAGAGGCAGAGATTTTGACCGCAAGGGAAAATCTGATTTTGACCTAACGGTAGCCCAAGGACGGGATTAGGCATAATTCATATGTCAGACAGTAAGGATGACAGTTACTCACCGGAACAGTAATCCAGGGCCATGACAGGCCCTGGCGAATTATCCTTGCTGCCCAGCCGTGGGTGGGCCAGGCTGCTGACCACCCTGTGAGGCAGCCCAGAGTGGGACCCTCAAGTGGCGCGGTCCTTCTGGGAGGGGTGGTTGAAGGATGACTTGGGCTTTGCGAAGGGCTTGGAGACCTGTCCCCTTCCTCGAAAGGGCTGCTGGCCCCTCTGGGAGGGCCTGTTGTGTGCTCTCGGGGGAGTGGGATAGGAGGGCCTCGGTAGCCTGGAGGGCTGGGAGGGCCTCCGGGGCTGGTAGGCTGGTCTGGCTGGCTGTGGGGCACGTGGCCTACGGACAAACAGAATGATTAGGACCCAAAATAGACCCGAAAATCCTTTCATTTCACCCCGTGACAACTCGGGTAAGACGAACACGAGAGGTACTTACTTGGAGGTGGAAGGCTTTGGTAAATTAATTACCGTTGGGAGGGAGGCGAAGATCGTGTCTGTCGCCGGTTGGTCAAAGAGGGCGGGGGACAAGGGGACAGCTCGTACCACTCCCCTCTGTGCCATTTCTGGCGCAGATTTAGCTGCCGCTTGGCGGGTTGCCAGTCTCGCCTCGGCGAACGCCTTCGCCTCCTCCCGCATGAAGTGGGTAGCCATTGCCGCCACGCCCTCCATCACGGTGGCCATGGAAGAGAGGGTGTCACTGTAAGGGGTAAACAAAGAAAGAACCGAGCGAACCCGGGGATAAGTACCCGGGAGTAACAGGGAGACCCTTTACCCAGCATCCCTACAAACATGATACACGAGAAAGGTACTCACGCTAGCTGTACACCCGACATCTCGTGGTAGGAGTTTGTTAGGGCGTTGAGGCAGTCCCTAATCAAAGAGGCGGCTGCTCCCGTGGAGATGGTGTGGGCCAGCTCCAGACGGGTAGCAGACTCCGCCTGCCTCAATTTACCATCGGGCTCCTTCAGCTGATAGGGGACCGGGGGCTCCTTCTCCGTCTTCCACAGGCACTCCCTCAAGCCCGGGGGAGCCCGGGAATGAGGGAGGATGACGGGGAAAGACGGAGGAGGGGGCTTCCTGGGCGCGTTGTTCCTCTGGTGGTCCAGGGACTTAAGGAGAAGGGCTGGAATATCCAGGTCCCCTTCACTCTTATCCCCCGGGAAGTACGCGTCCGGGGAAAGGAGGAGAGCCGTGTTACCGTGTGAGCGGTCAATCCTCCAAGCCCCGGACAAGTGTAGCTGGCTGTACTCCACCAGGAAACCCATCGCGTCCAGGGTAGCCGCAGAGGACACCCTAGCTGAAGTGGGTAAGGGCGCTGAGATAGGACGGACCTTGTAGAAGGGAATAGCCTCGCCCTTCTCATCCGCCCCCCACTTCACCACGACGTCATCCCTCCGGATCCACACGTCTGGTTGAGCTGTGTCCGGAGACCAGGCCACCAGTCTGCCCTCCTCCGAAGAGTGGGTCCAAGCAGGAGGAAGGAGAGACCAAGAGTAGGGAAGGTATCCGTCTCCTGAAGGAGGGGGTGACGGGGACGGAGGTGCGGAGGTAACCAACTCCTCAGCTACGTCCCCCGACGGAGACTCGAGCCCTGGGGAAACGGGAGGCACGAAAAGGACTCCCACATCCCCGGGAGGACTCGAGCCCTCGACGGGAGCAGCAGCGGGAGGCGGGGGAACAGGAGCGGGTTCCGTAGCGACAGCCTGAGGTTGCGCGACGGAAGCCCCAGGAAAAGCGTGAGGAATAAGGGTGTGGAAGATCTTAACTATCTTCCTCGACGAGGGGCTGTCCCCCCCCCGCTTACCCCTGCGGGAATTGCGGGCGGGCGAAGGAGAGCTCCCCGACGACGAAGAAGAGGAAGAGGACGACGAAGACGAGGAGGAAGGAGAACGGCGACGAGCACGGGACTTCCTGGAGTGGCGGGACCTTTTAGCCGAACGCTTGCGTCCTCTAGAGAGGCCTGAGGAGCCAGCTCTAGCAGGAGGCGAAGCTGGGGGTTCCCTGCTGGGCCCTTGTACCGGTGAGGCAGTCGGGGGAACCAGCGCGACAGACTCGCTCGCTTCCCGGGGGGATAAGCCCCGAGAAGGAGTCGTAGTACCGTCTAGGGAAGCAGGCTCAATCTCTCGGGCCTCAGGAGGTTCTAGCCCCTGAGACTCCGAGAGACAGGAAGAAGGGTAACGGGTCCTGAATAAACCCAGGTCCGCTCCCAAAATCGGGTCCACCCACGCCAAAGAAGAACCGTCTCGTTTGTGGGCCATTCTCCTAGCCCTCGTCCACGCCATACGAAGAGAAGCAAGGGCAGGGAGTTTGGAGCGGGCAGAAGGGGAGGTAACCCGACACAACTCAGCCCAGGGGCGGCACACACCACACGCCAAAGGGTCGTAACCCAAGGGAGTGAAGCAGGGTGCGTGAGGAGAACAGTGCAGGTGTCCGTCAGGCGAGACCCGCACGGTACATCCTGAGGCAGCACAAAGGGCACGAGTAGGCTGGGGGAGAAAAGAATACACAAACATGGGTTAACACGTGCAAACACTGGAACACAAACCCATCCTCCCCGAAGGAAAGAAGCGCGGGACACGCCCGCTGAACCTGGGGACCAGAACACAATCCCCCACACTCGCGCAGCCGCCCAGGGAAAAAAACCCCGTAAAACCATAATCGTCCGCCACATGGAGCGGGTAAAAAAGGGGGCCCCCCCGGACCGATGAACCAGAAGGAGGGGTAGGAGGGGACCCGATAGCCTGAGAAGAAACACTCCAGGCTGAAATAATGGAAAAAACCCCAAAATAAAATAAAAAACCCCCGCTCGGGAGAGGAAGAGAGAACCAGGGCACAATTCTCCCTCCCCCTTACCGAGAGGGGACACATAATAATCGGGGGAGGTAAGAGGAAGGTCTGCAAAGACCCCATGTGGTCACCACGTGGGGTGGGGAAGTCCCACGTGGAACCCACTAACCTCGCTAAAAACCCCAGAAAACCCCGATAAAATACACATGAAGAATGTACTAGTGGCAGGAGGGACAGTGAAATAGGGGACAGACGGAGAAAAACTCCGAAACAGGGGCTGAAAAGCCCCCTTCGCTTAAGGAAAGAACTAAGTCCTAACGAAGAAAAAAACCCCATAAACACCTAAAAACCCTCCTAGAAAACACACAATATACATCTGCAAAGCAGGCCAGCCACTAGAACACAAAAGAAAAATTAGCAGGAACACGCGACACAATACCATAGCGTAGCAGCGAGGAGCGTAGATGTTGACAGGCGTGTGTTCCGCGACAGAGTGGACGAGCGGTATTCAGCGGAGGAGGGGCTTAATACCTCACCTCACCACCTCCAGGTGGCTCCACTATCAGTACAGCGCCAGATTTGAATTTTTATTTACTTCTGATGAACGTCACGGAATTGACCCTTCCAACCCAGATTATGCCTACACGGGGCCTGGGCTTGTGAAGGGGCCTATTCTATAGCAACCAGCTGTACTGGTTTCACTATACCAATAAATATATTTTTTTCTATCGCTCTGACGCTGGACACAGGATTATAACTTATGCACCCACGTTGGTGAAACTGCATATTATCAATTTTACTCTGTATTGGCGAACAGCTCGTTTCTCGGTATTGAGGCGAATCCTACACTTAAGAGTCTGAGGAATGAAGCAAAACTATCAAGAGGTTTGTCCTGACTGAAGAAGAAGACATGTAATGGAGGAGCAATCACAACTCCCCTCCACTTTCCTGTCATCCAATCGTCATGCAAGACTTCTTCAGGAACCTTGAGATGATTACGGTCGACTTTAGGGTACGAGGTGATTGGCGACTGCAGTCAAAAGGAAAGCAGCAAGCAAGAGGATGAACCCAGGCGTCTCGTCACTCGCCATCTCTTCAACTTCCAGCCAGAGAGAGTTAAGGGGGTACTCATGTCTCTCTCTCTTGGGTGAATTGGAGGGCTACAGCTTTCTCCAGGTGATGCATCGAAACAGATCCCCTCTTATACTGGCAAGCTCCTGAGGTGGTCTGTTTCATGCTAGAGTTTGGGGGAATCAGTAGTCCTCTAATTTGCCAAAGAGAGATAATCCTCTTAATACGTCAAAGGAAGAAGACGAAAGTTCAGCCAAGCATAAGACCAAACACGTCAAATTTCTTACTATGATGCGGGTTTCGGGGTAAGAGAAGTTGCGAGCACACACACACACACACAAGCACACACACATATATAAAAAAAACAAAACCACACACACAGTTGACCAGAAGAACAACATTCACAGACACTACACACACGCACACTTCTGCACATGCAAACACATACACTCATATAATTATATTTAGAAGAGACGACAGGGTAAATTTCAATGCCAAGAGTATATACATTAAAAATATCCAGGCTTTTGTTTTCTAATATTGCTGTGTTTCTTTGTTTCAGGTAAGTGTGATGATGAAGACAACAAGGATAGTAAGTAAGTAAGTAACACCTTCAAAGGCCCCAGCGGTGTAGGGTCGCAGTGGTTGGGTCGAGGTACGGGACTTCAGTAGAAAGAAGCATGTCGGGTCCAAGGTCAACAGACTTAACAGTGTGCCAGGCAGTCAATTCAGAGGTAACGGGGTCAAGTATGGTGAGTCACAAAACAAACAATATATAAATAAGTAGTAAGGAAAAGTAATGTACAAACTAGTCACAGTAAGGGCGAAGATAGGGAGTTCCTATACGAAAAAATGTAAACGTGTTGCTATAAATTTCCTTTACAAACCAGCTGTGTGTGAGAGTATATAAATTGTGTGTGTATATGGGGCATTTCACATGTGATTAAAGAGTGTTTTAAATTTTAATAAGATGTATGGACCATTATATGTCCTCATGTACAGTGAATGATGTATATGTAATCGCAATTTGTGGTCAATAAATTATCTATCTATCTATCTCTCTATGTGTGTGTGTTTGTGTGTGTGTGTGTGTGTGTGTGTGTGTGTGTGTGTGTGTGTGTGTGTGTGTGTGTGTGTGTGTGTGTGTGTGTACATCGTATTCAATGCATAAATCCACATTATAGGCCTACGGTTTCGTCTAATGTCACAGATGCCCGTGTAGGTCCAACTTCACTAACTATACGAAATGGCCACATTCTTCCGGATACACAGGTCCTTCACGACCTCATACACTCACCCTCAACTTCATTTAATCCACCCACTTCTTTCATACCCTTTTTACTCACGCCCTCATCCTCACACACCCACCACGCCCTTATTCTTAAATCTTCTACCACGCCATTTTGCACCTAACACCCTCATTCTCTCACACCCAACTCACTCCTCTGCATCATACATTCTCATTCTCACACCCAAACTGCAACTCCTATCCTCACTATTACTCCCTCACACTGCATTCTTACACTTGAAGAAAACCCTTTTTTATTTTTTTGTCCTTCATATCTGTTGTTACCTCACCCTCCCACAAAACCAACCTACAATTCCTTGACCTTCATTCTGTGGTTATCTCAAATTTCAGCAAAACTTGGCTCAATTTCTTTTTCCCTCTCACGCCTGCACTCCCCCCGGACGAGACTTGCTGAGTACGAAACAATCCATCACGCTAGAGAGGTGATCACACAAGTCACTCTCCCGCCACCTCCTCCACTTTCACCAACACTATACCACCACACTCTCCCTCTCTCCGGCGACCACCTACATATCACCAACACTATATACCACCACACTCTCCCTCTCTCCGGCGACCACACATTCTCCCTCTCTCCCGCGACCACCTACATATCACCAACACTATATACCACCACACTCTCCCTCTCTCCGGCGACCACCTACATATCACCAAAGCTACACTAAAGAACCACACACTCTCTCCCTCTCTCCGACGACCCCCTACATATCACCAAAACTACACGAACACACACACTCCTATTCCCGCCACCTCCTCCACTTTCACCAACACTACACCACCACACTCTCCCTCTCTCCCGCGACCCCCTGCATAATCACCAACACTACACCACACACCCTCCCTCTTTCCCACGACCTCCTACACATCACCATCGCCACACATCCTCGACACCAATAGAAATCATATACCGTACATGCACTCTTTCCCACCGCGACACCAATAGAAAGCTGCAAGCACACGACACATACCAGTACGATCCCACTCCCTCTATCACTTCCATTTCACCAACACTACTCCTACACTATCCCTCTCCCACTCCCGCTACCCTCCACTATCTCTCCATTACCGCATCACAGTCACTCTCACTCTCTCTCCACCATCTCCATTACACCAACACCACACCAACATAAGCCACCCCCACTCCCTCCACACAAATCACTGTCGCTCTCCCTCTCCCTCCACCACTTCCTCGACACCAACACGAGCGAGATTCTTACAGCGACCAACCCCTGTAAAGAAGCCAGTTGCAAGTATAAACAATAATTAGGGTAAACTGAAAATGTATTATGACTGATCTGTGTTTTGCATTATCTCCCTACAGTGCAAATGTGTGCAATCTTGACATTGTTATTAAATAATGAGAGTTCTTAATGACACTGCTGTAATGTGTGTGTGTGTGTGTGTGTGTGTGTGTGTGTGTGTGTGTGTGAGTGTGTGTGTGTGTGTGTGTGTGGGGTGGGGTGGGGTGGGGGTGGGGGGGTGACCATGCATGTGTGCTTGTGGATGTGAGGAAAGAAGGAAAGAGACAAATTGGCTACACCCATCTGTGTTCGGGCCCTCCCTCACATGGCTGGATACACGTAAAAAGACGGGGGAGATAAATATAAATGTGCACGAACTAAAAAGGCAGGACGAAAAACTGCAACATAATAAACAACATGACAAGTGGATGTGTAGAGCGAGTTTGTTTTCACCATGTCGTGTCATATATTAAGGGGAGATTCAGTTATGGGTGAAATGAAAGACAACTGATTCATCCAAACTATGCCAGAAAACAGACGCCCCCATGCAGTGGTAATAATATAGGATCTGTATCGTGGCATAGTTTGCGGGAATCATTATAGACTTTCCAATTCACTAACAAAAATATCTCCCCTTGATTGATTTCTTGACGAAGTAAGACCACCTGACACCGAGAACCGTAAAATCTGCAAAACTATAATGAACTATAATCACCATACAGGGCAGTTGATAGTAATATAAGTTATATCATTAAGTTAGGAAAGTATAGACGTCAATTAACTTAATAAATATAGTTACTTTCTATAATTTGTTTATGAACACACAGTTACACACTATTAATAATTTGACCAGAAGGTACCTTAAGGTGAGTGAGATCTTCTAGTGTTAGTCTAAATATAAATAATTAATATACATCCCCCATTCTGAAGGGCTAATAATCATACCAGCATCCCTAACATTGACCTGATTTGATTGACTTTATGGGACGTTTGTATGTGGATGATTTTGTGATTTGGAATGAAGGCATGAACTCCTCCCAACTATGCTACAAACACAATTCCCCTACTCGTAAACTAAAGTAGTCTGGTTCCTGGTATAGTCTGGAGGAATCGGTAACACTCTACCTCGTCTACAAAAGGTTTACCCCCAAATAGAACCAACATACAGTTTGAGAAATACTACAGAAATCTTTACTAAGAATTGTTTTTTTCATTTATTAAGTAATGTGTGTAATTAAAAAGTGATAAAGCAATAAATACTATAATATAAATATAATATAATATAATAAACACAATATGACTGGGCGTTAATCACAGGGTACATGTAGGGTTGATTTGAAGTGTTCGATCGTTCAACCTCAGTACTGGACTTGGCTTCCACTTCAGTAATTAATATATTACTTTGGGAAAAAATTCATGTGGTAATGTGTTCAATATCATGTCATTACTTCACGCTGTAATTTGGTCGGTATATGACATGGTATATATATGGGGATCATCAAGCAATTAAAGTAGAATCTAATCCCCTCTCCCACTGACCCGTTGCTTTGATCCTCATATTGGACAGTACGGACCTGTGTTGGCCGCTCACCCTCCCTCCCTCCCTCATTTCCTCCATCCCGCCTCTCTCTCCTTCCATCCATCCATCCCTCTCTCACTTGGGCTCTCTCACTCACTCCCTCTACTCGGCCTCCTGTCTCCCCCTCTCTTCACCCCACCTCCCTTGCTCCATTATCCTACCTACCTACCTCTCTCCTCTCCCGTTCTCTTAGTCAATAATACTGTGTACTGCTAAGAAGAGTTTCCAGTGCTGGAGTAACATTATTATAACCTGCATAACCTCGACCAGATGGGATTTACTCGTACCACTAAGACTCGACTGTATTCTTGGTTATTAAATATTAAGGGGAGATTTTTCTGTCGGTGATTTTGAAGGTTTCTGATTCCTCCAAACTGCCACGAAACAAATGCCTATTAGTACCATTAAGGAAGTCTGTTTTCTGGTATAGTTAGGAGGAATCAGTTGTCTTCTACTTCATCAAAAAGAGAATCTCCACACAACTTATGCCACTGATATGGGGAACACAATTTACCTCAATTTTTGTTTGGGTAGACAATCTATTTTTCCTTGTATTTTGTGGTGAAAAAAAAAAGGTCAACAGTACATTTTGACCATGTTTGACTCGCCCTCAAATTTGCCTTGCTGAGGTACTGGTAGTTTGCCCCAATTTGGTCCCGGGAGTGTACCAATGTCCAGATTAGGTTAGGATATAGGTCAGATTTAAGCTAATTGAAAAACATAAAAGTTAACTATTTAATGTGGTATTTTATATGTTTTACCTATCAACTCAGTGTCAAACATGGTTAAAATGTACTGTCGCCTTTTTATTTCAATTGATAAAAACAGGGAATAATGCACTAACCAAAACAAGTAAAAAAAAAAAAAAAAAAAAAAAATAGTGTGTCCATGTCTGTGGCTCAAACATTAACATATTCCTTCTTTAAAAGTGGGTGTGTCAACAAAGCAAATATCCATACCAGAGAATTTAGTCTACACCTTCATTGCTGTAGTTGTCTAGTTAGGTCTCCAAACTAAATCTAATTTTTCTTCACACCATGACCATATGATTGTCTCTGCTTTAATATAATTCCGAACCTAAGCTGAGTTATAATAATGTTTTCATAATCAGAATCTTTCAGAGTATACCGTTACATTTCTAAATACATCCCCACCTTGCATTATCAGGAGTTCTCTTGCCTTAAGTGTAGAAATTCTTGGATGTTAACTGGATACAGCAACTGGTGGAGTAGGAGGTGGAGGTGGAGGTGGAGGCAGAGGTATAGGTGAAGGTGGACATCAAGACAAGCTGGCAGATTTATGGGTTCCTCTACTTCTAACTTCCCATGACTTCTTTCTTAGCAATAAACTGAATTGCCAGACGACGCTTGGTTCTCCTAGGCATGCTTACAACACCATTAAATTATCAACAGTTCACTAATGCTTCGACACAATTCGATAAAAGTCTTTGATACAACCACCTCATGACATCACGCCTGTCTTCTCAGCTGGTGTCTCAGAATAGTAAACAAACGTTTTCTCTGATGAAAAAAAAAAAAACTCTAAGAAAACGGACTGTATCGATCTAAGAAGTACCCAATTATTGAAGGTACCGAAATAAGGATTAAACTCGAAATAAGAAATCCAGTGAGAGGAGCAGGAGGCGGTGGGTGGGTGGGCGTGTGGGTGGTCGGGCCAGAAACCATTTTAATATCACGCTTTTATGGTATTTAATCGCAGTTGTAATACGTGGAAGCTGCTGGTTTAATTTCGTGTTCGTGCACCAACCCGTGAATTTTGAACAGTTTTTATTTCCATTTTTTTTTTCTTTTATGTTTTTTTTTTTCATTAATATCACAGCCATGGGGTTTAAGCTACACGAAAGCGAGCCTCTCCTTGCAATAACTTTGTCAGAAGGTCCATGGCTCAGAGAGAGAGAGAGAGAGAGAGAGAGAGAGAGAGAGAGAGAGAGAGAGAGAGAGAGAGAATGACATGGGTAACTCTGCACCAGTGACGTGAGAATTAGCTATATTTTTCTTGGAGTACCTGGTGCTCATGAGAATCATTGCGCTGCCCTCTCATTTTTTCCTACACGTTCGTTCGTTTTAATTAATGAGAAAAGGAAGAGTAAACTTTGTCTTTAGCGCTGTAATTTTCAAAGGCATTTAGGACTGTACATTATTAACAGCATTTTCCGTATCCTTTACTTGCTCTTCGATACACACACTTATAGACCGTAATAATTCAGTAAGAGGCAACAGTACCCTTGCCTTGCATTGAATTCAATTTCTCTTGCTACCTGAAAGTTGATACACTTTTTCTCAGTTTCTCTTCTATTTTTTCCCTGTCTGTTTCCACATTCCATTTTCATCGCTCATATTACTTTTAGCAGTTTAAGTGGCGACGAGGCTCTATGCAAGGGAGTGACGGAGAGAGGGAGGGGAAAAGGAAAGTTGAGAAGCTTCCTGCTGGGAGGGAAGGAGGAAAATATGAAAGTAGGAAGGGAGGGGAAAAGTAGGAGAAAGTTGAGGGGCTTATACTTGGGGTAGGAAGGAGGAGGGGAAAGGGGGAAATGAAAAAAGGAATGAAGAAAGTAGGGAAGTGCCGACGAAGAGAGGGAATGAGGGAGGGAAGGAAAGAGGAGGGAGGAAAGGAAAGAGGAGGAAGGTATCTGCATATAGTACAAAAATGAGGCGTGAAGTAGGGAGCAAGGAGGCGCCTCACACACTTTACTCACTCCCTCATAGCCTCCCCAACCAGCTTCAACCACATTTCGCCAGCCATTCCGGGCCAACTGGATAGCACCTCTCAAGCCATCCCGACGCCGCTACTCCCGTCATTAGTTTGGCTGCTTTTACAAACGCCCCACGATTTATGTGTTTCAGATGCGTGTTGTCCCATTGTCGGGGTAACTGATGGTCGCCCTCCATCTACCTTGGTCACAATGTATCACGGGGGTTATATCGTTATAGTGTACCAAGCAGCGAGATAGGCAACACAATGAAACGGGTATAGCAACATGCAACACTTGCTACTATAACGAGACATGAGGTGTTAATTAAGACTTCTAGCAATGATGTGCAATAGTGTTATAGCTACTACAACAATTAATTATTATTAAATAATGATAACATATAAATTAATGATCAATGAATAATAGATAAAACAGTAAATAAAATATAGTTAATACGGGAATATCAACAAACGTGGCAGTAGCAAGAAAAAATTACAAGGCACAATATTTTATGATCTCAGGGGAAATTCCTCTTGGTTTAATGGTCATAACAATATGCAATATGCAATGCATTAACACTCACCAATAACATTCCACTTGGCAAGGCACAAACTCACACAAAGAGTTTTATCATAATATCCCTTGGGTGAAATAAAATACCTTGACAGTCCAAGACTTACTGTTTTCTGTGCCTCTAAATTTTGAGTTTCTTTCAGGCAACATGACACCTCCGGGACACCCTGGTGATTTCTAACCTTATTCTTTGGGCTGAGGAAAAATATTCTTCGTGTGGGCACACATGTTCTCGAATTTTGCATTTTACTGCACGGTGTTAAAATAAAACTGCATTCGTACTAGGTAAAAATGTTGATACATGCTTGAAATAATAATGCATGTAATTATTATGTACAGTTGGCCCCAGGTATTCTTACATAAGTTACATGGAAAGAGAGGTCATTATTCTGAAAGCACTGTAATGAATTGTCTACCAAGTGACTCGGTGACTGCAAAACAATAAACCTAATAATAATGTTGTATTGTAGTTTCGTAGTCTTGCTTTTTCTAACCCTCGAAAACAAAATCGTGAGTACGAATTCTTGTGGTCAATGGTACGTACCTATAAATAAACAGAAAAATAGATGAATAAAAAAACAGATATAATTAAGAAATAAAAAATTATATAAAACTATATAAATGTTATTCTATACGATTCACCAATAAATAATAGAAAAATGGTATTGCCAATTATAATCAAAATGCAACTCCACAAGGTTTTAAAAGTTGGGTCAGAAATTCAGTGGCATAACGACTTTAATAACAACCAGGACTACAGAGCAGGTAAAAAAAAAGTATGGAAACCTTTAGGTAAGAAAATAAAAAAAAATTCCCAACAGCCGGCACGAGTTGTGATCATCCAAAGAGAGAGAGAGAGAGGGGGCTGGAAAACCAATTAAAGGGGTAGTACATTGTTGGTCAATCTGGAGCAACTGATTCCTTCATATTATTACAAGCAACAAGCCACCATTGTGTGTTGTTAATCAGGTCCTGTTTCCTGACATACTTTGGAGGAATCAAGTCTCGAGCTCTAATGTACCTAAAGGCTGTATGCTATCCCCTTACTAAGAGATACTGCTGGCTTTCTCGGGACAAATTTTGCTAATGTTGGTTTGAGTATTGGGGCGACTGATACTATCTCTCACCAATTATTTTTCAGTCGATATGTGTGTAAGCACCCAAATTGAATATTGCGGACATTTTGCCTTCCAGAATAAAGCGAGTAGATACAAAACCTGGATCAGAGTTCCCCCTGGGTGTAATATCTCTAACACTCTAACCTATTAGTCACATAAACAGGTTAGTGTAATAATGATATATATTGTTGAATAGTGCGGTTTTTGCGTTGTGAAGGGTATTTATTACCTACATGTATAATATTCCAAGACACGAGATGATGTGACCTTCATAACTTATCTTAGATGTTATGATTTATGTTGGCACTAATATTCATCATAAATGTGTTCCAAAAGGCCAAATTTGTAGACAAAAATATTTTCCTATATTTTTACGCTTTGGTGATTCTATACAAGGAGGAATATTAGGCATAATTAATTTGCTAAGAATGTTGTCAATATATTAAACAAAACTCACGCTGACAGTATATATTTCCAGTTAAACGTCGAATTCTAATATTAGGACTTTTATTTATCTTATTATTCTATGTTTCCCTCTATAATCATAATAATGTTACACTTATAATAATTTCTCTGATTTATTTACCTTCCTCTTCAGATCCACAATAATTACTACCAGAGCATTTCTGTCCTGAACTTATAAATACTCATCTCAATACTCATCTCAATACTCATCTCAATACTCATCTCAATTCCTAAAAACTGGAGTGAGTGTATTTGCGTCTGCGACTCTCTTCTCTTCCCCCAGTTCTGAATTCTTACATTCCAAGGTGAGTGAGTGAGTGAATGAGTGAATAAGTTAAGGTGGATCTGGGAGCGTGGCTGGTGACTCCCCTCGCCACCATCTGCATCACAATGCTTCACTTGGTATAAATCTGAATACTGCCTCAAGCACAGTCAAGGACAAAAGTTCTGTTTCACCTGCAGCAACCCATTAAATTACGACTGTCATTATGTCTTTATAATATCACGATATATTTTGGAACATTAATTTTAGTGGACTTTATATACAGTATACACAGTGGCAACTCTATTCGTTCGTTTTCAACACAACAATCACTTTAATCAATGCAAGTTCCTGAAGGGTAGGGGGAGCGATAAAATTGACGTCCGCATTTGTTCATTACTCCTTCGACTTCCAATATATCACTCGGCAGTTCGTGACAACATGCAAATTGCTCAAGATGTGAGGCTTCCTATTAAACTTGAACTGCCTCTCTGTCGCTTCCTCTGATGACTTCGACTCAACTTCTGCTGCTCTCTTACATAAATTACGTCCTTATTTATACCAGTCGTCTCCAAGTACTAGAGAAACTCGGTTGAATTTTAACCCATGCAGGTGTTGAAACATAAAACACACACACACACACACACACACACACACACGAGAAAGTAATAGAATAAAAAGATATAAAAACATGCTCGTAATTTTCATTTTCTGTCGCTCGTTGTGGAGGCAACTTAACTAGCGAGCATTACATGAACAAACACTAGCGAGGGGGGCGCTGATGATGTAATGGTTATCACACTCGCCCAGCACGCGAGAGATCCCAGGTTCGATTCCTGAGTCAGTGAAATTGTTGGCTCGGTGTTAACGTGAGTGGATGCCTCTAATTCCTCATTCGATCACTGTTACGATGGAACTATGAAAAATAATATGCAACAAAAAAAGCAATTGTAAAGCTAAATTAAGTTAATGGTTTTTGGTTTACGGCCAATTCCATGCATACATAAATACAAACATAGATACATACATTATATAGTCGTACACTGCGTTTCAGTAATTCAGTCCCCTTGGTATTGCTGTATTAATAATACATATTGGTCAGTTGCATCAATCAGTGAGAACCATTAACACCTGAGAGTGATAATCCTACTGTCAACTGTGTGTGTATGCATCCCAGTACTGTATATCGTCTGACTGTCACATAATCAAGGGTTCCTAAAAACTAGAAAATTTAGTACAAAAAAATTTCCAACTCCAAATGTAATGATGATTTAGCTAATGTTATTTAACTAAAACCAGAAACTAGAAAATTTAGTACAACTTGAAAATTTAGTACAAAAAACGTTCAAACTCCACATTTTTCTAGTAATGTTATTTAGCTAAAACCTGAATCAGTCAACAGAATAATTCCTACAGTATGTGCAGAATAAAGACCCCATTTAAGGTGGTAATTCTATTTTGGTACATTGGAGTGCCTTGATTCCTCCAAAGTATGCTAGGAAACAGGACCAGAAGAGAGAAAGTTATGGTGTTCCGTTGCTTGGAATAGTTTGGTGGATTCAGTTGCTCCAGATTTACCAACACAAAACTTCCCCCTCAATCAACGCTCTGTTTACAAATTCCTGAGGCCGACTGTACTACTGTAGGCCATTTGGAGAGGTATGGGAATTTGTGTATACAGTCGTGAGCCATAATAAAACCCAGGAACCGGAGATGACTGTTAGACATAAGGTTGATACATGCTAGTGTGTTTATGCAGGATATAATGTCTTACCGTAAGTTGTGGTGTACTTACAGACTCCTGAGAAACTTGAGTGTCAGTTGTAATCATTCTTTGTGATCACTTGACTACTTCGGTGACATGACAGTTGAGGAAGTTGTATAATAGTAATAGTTAAGCAAATAAATGTATTAGTAGTAGTAGTAGTAGTAGTAGTTGTGGAAATTATTGTGACAGTGGTTGAAATGTAGTGTACCATATGTGTCGTTGTGTGGCGGTAATAGCTGTGGTTTGGTTATTGTAGTTGTTCTAGAGATGTGGTAGACTGTATGTATTTGTGTGATGGTGTGTCCTTGGTAGCGACATACAGTAGGTGTAAAAAGTATGTGGTTATGGATTTGGTGACGATTATGGAGTTGTAGTAGTAAAATTAGTGCATTTGTCGCGGCTTCTAGCCGCTTAAATTGTATTTATTGGTTTGTGAAACCAGTACAGCTGGTTGCTATAGAATAGGCCCCTTCACAAGCCCAGGCCCCGTGTAGGCATAATCTGGGTTGGAAGGGTCAATTCCGTGACGTTCATCAGAAGTAAATAAAATTCAAATCTGGCGCTGTACTGATAGTGGAGCCACCTGGTGGTGGTGAGGTGAGGTATTAAGCCCCTCCTCCGCTGAATACCGCTCGTCCACTCCAATGAGAAAGAAGTGAGTGCCTGCCGCATCGGGAGGTGGGTGGGACAGTAGAAGCTGTACTGGTTTCACAAACCAATAAATACAATTTAAGCGGCTAGAAGCCGCGACAAATGCACTATTATTGGTATAGTGAAACCAGTACAGCTGGTTGCTAAGCATGCGATGCGGTAGGTGGGAGGTGAGGTGGAGGCAATCACGTGCTAGTTAAGAGTGGTTGAGAGCGGAGGGCAGGAAAGGTAACCGAGCCCGGTGAGGAAGCAGCTAACGCCCCTCCCGACACTGGCTAGGTGAATAGCCGTGGTGGGGGAGAAGTAGCTTATACCATATAACCGTAGACCATTCTGTTATAGATCAGAATTGTTACACATAAAGTCTTTATAGGTAGACTCGAGGGTTCGGGCCTAGGAGAGGAGGGGGGGAGGTGCCCATGGCAACCCCCCCCCCTCCCCCCCCCCCTTATTCAAGTCTTCTGAGTTAGGGCTATGGCCCTCGCTCAGGTAATGTGATCCCGAGGGGATGAAGGAGGACACTAGGATCCAGATATCATGTGAAATAATATCTCCTGTCACTCATCGTAGTAAAGTAATTGTTTGGAAAATAAATACACAAGAATTCCGTAACAATGTGATTTATTTTAGTATATACCGTAGACTATTCTGTTATAGACCAGAATTGTTAACCAACTAAAGTCTATATAGGCAGACTCGAGGGGTCAGGTACAGGAGAGGGGGTGCCCCCGGCCCCCCCCCCCACCCCCCCCCCCCCTTTGTTATTAAAGTCCTCTGAGCTAGGGCTATGGACCCGGCTCAGGTCATGCGATCCCGAGAGGATGAAGGAGGACACAAGGATGTAGTAATCCTGTGTTTAATATATATATCCAGTCACCCATCCGATTGACCTAGGGAAAAGAGGGTTACCGGACCTAGAGTTGTAGAAGAGGTGGTCCGGAGAAGCCCCTCTCGTTGCCTCCACGTATGTAGAAACGCGTGGACTGGCCAGAGGGGGTGGAAACTTCCAGCCCTCAGGGACGAGGGTACTGCGAGAGGGCCAATCCTGTCGTCAGCCTGCTCGTTCTTAGCCAGGAAAGCGGGAGAGGGGGGGATAGTTAAAGAAGTAAGGTTAGGGCTTACAGATGAAAAGGCTGTGTGACGGGTAAGGGCTGCCAACTGAGAGGCCCTGTACCCTGTAGCTAAGGCGAGCAGGAAGAGAGCTTTCTGGAGGAGGTGACAAACCCTCCAGAGGAACCCCTTAGAAGGTCAGGTAGGAAAAGGACGCAGTGAAGGGCCAGGAGGGAGTCTGGGCCCGCCATTCTCCAGGCCCTAGTCCCCGTGTTACGAAAGGAGGCAAGGGCGGGGGAGTTTTGGGTGCGGGCAGAGGCGGGTGTCTCCCGACACAGCTCAGCCCCGGGGCGGCACACACCGCGCGCCAAAGGGTCGTAACCCTTGGGCGTGAAGCAAGGTGCGTGAGGCGAACAGTGGAGGTGGCCGACCATCGTAAAGCGATTTCCCAAAGCTAGGGTGGTAGCTGCTGTGGAAGGGTTGTTACGCATATAATTTATTATCATTATATACGGACAACTTTCGGTTAAAACCAGAAAGTGTTACAAGTCGTAAGTCTTTAAAGACACCCTCGAGGGGATGGGCCAGGGGGTCGAGGACCCCCTCTCCCCCATTTTTGTTGTTAGGGTCCTCCGAACCTAGGCTATGGCCTAGGTTCGGGTAAAATATCCCGAGAGGAGAAAAGAAACCCCAAGATGTTCTAAACATGAGACTGTACAGAATGGAGATGACGTAAGGGATGTCTGGTGACAGAAGGTAAGTCGTCCGACCTTTTCCATTCGGGCGTACCCTCCCCCTTTTCTGTCTCCCACGGGGACCCTGTGGTAAGGTGGGCGGAGTCCCCATTGCAACCCAGGGGGTGAGGGAGAACGAGTGGAACAGATACCTCGTCTTGAAGGATGAGGTGGATGTCCCGCCCCCCCCCCCAGATCCCGTACCCGCTCCCCGCGGGGACTCGGATAGAGCAGGTCCAGGAACGGGTCCCGCCGCCTCCACCATGGTAGGTGGGGAAGGGCGCGTGGCCTACGGACAAACCAAAAAGTTCGTCCGCTTCCCGCTTCACTAGCCCGTCGTGCCTCCTCACCCAAACCTCTGGTTGAGAAGGATCGGGAGACTACGCACCCGTCTGACCTCCTCTGACGAGTGAGTTCAGGACGAAGGAAGAAAGGCCCAAGAGTAGGGAAGGTACCCGTCGTCCACAGGATGAGGCGACGGGAAAGGGGGAGGAGAGGCAGCCAGCTCCTCCGCCAGGGTGCCCCCCGGGGACTCGAGAGATTGGGGGAACGGGAACGGCTCCAAAATCCCCAGGTGGACTCGAGTCCCCTACCGGCGACGCGGCAGGGAAGGTGAGAAGGGCGGGTTCAGGAACGGGTACCGTTGCAATAGTGGGGCTGTGGGGTGGCACATAATCGGCCGGCTCCCCCACTAGGGAATGAGGCGAACCTTAAATCTCACGAGGCTGTCTGGGACAGTGTCGAGAGTGTAACGCCAGGACCGTCCTGAGCACTAATACAAGGCATCGACCAGGGAAAGCTGAAGCCCCAATATCCCCTCGCCCCCATCCCCTAAGTGGAATGCGTGCGACGAAAGGTTAAGGACGTAGTTAAGAAGCCCCCATTGAGTGAGTATGGTGTACAAGACACAAATCTTGCTGCTCCATGTCCCCCTGTTATGGGGATACAAAACAGGTGATCCGAGGCGAGGACTAGGGTAGCTGTAATATCATCCTTGAGAGCTTGGACCTGACACCAAGAGTGACATGTGCAGCTTGGTAGGACGGTAGGCAACAACCGGAGCCGTATAGTTAATCAATGGTTTGTTCGAATTTGGTAAGGACCACCGAGAGGTGAGGAACTACTTTGAAAACCTTCCAACCAAGCAGAACAGAAGACTGGTAGGTCAAGCAGTTACCTGTGGGAAAATATGGGGGACCCACAGTTGCCCCACCGCTGGAAGACATACCTCCATTGAAAACCTACGTCGGCACAGGGTAGGGTGTCTCGTTCTTGGTAAAGAATGATTCACGTTTCGGAGAACCCTGGTGACCACCTGCGAATCATTACGGGAAAAGAGGGACGTAAAAACGTCACTGTCAGGGAGGCCAGTGACTGGAAAAACCTCCGAGTTTGAGTGTTGTTACAGTTCTGAGAAACGTTTTGAAACGTTATCGCATTCGCTCTCCTATTTCCCTCACGCGGCAAAGAGGCCGTGTGTTACAAACCCTCATGAACTAGCTGCCGTAGGCTGAGTCCCAGGTACCCCCTAGGCTGGGACCCCAGGTTCAGGTCCAGCTAGCCACTAGGTTCAGGTCCAGGTAGCCACTAGGTTCAGGTCCAGGTAGCCCCTAGGCTGAGGACCATGTCGCACTAGGTTGAGCCCCAGGTAGCGCCCTAGGTTGTGCATAGGTAGCGCCTTGGCTGAGCCCGAGGTAGCACCTAGGTTGTGCACAGGTAGAACCTTGGCTGTGGTCGAAGCCTAGCTGGCTAGGTCCCAGCAGGCCTCTCAGTCAGTACCCTCCCGGGTTGTTGGTTGAGCGGGTCCTGCTATTGGTGCTAGGTTGTGCATAGGCAGCCCCTAGATAGTGGAGGAGACTGGCTGGCCAGGTCCTCGCAGGCTTGTCAGTCAGTACCCTACCGGGTCCTTGGCTGAGCGGGTCCTGCTCTTGGCCCTAGGATGTGCATGGGTAGAACCCTAGCTGGCCAGGTCTTAACAGGTTTATCAGTCGGGACCCTACCGGGTCCTTGGCTGAGTGGGTCCTGTTGTTGGCACTAGGTCGTGCCTGGGTAGCACCCTAGGCTGTAGTAGGAGCCTAGCTAGTTAGGTCCTAGCAGGCTTGCCCGTTAGTACCCCCCCGGGTCCTGGGCTGAAAAGGTCCTGTTCTTGGCACTAGGTTGTGCCTGGGTAGCCCCCTAGCTGGCCAGGTCCTAGCAGGTTTGACAGTTAGTACCCTACCGGGTCCTTGGCTGAGAGGGACCTGCTCTTTGGTACTAGGTTGTGCATGGGTAGGTCCCTCGGCTGTGGTCGGAGCCTAGTTGGCAGGGACCTGCAGGTTCGTCAGTCGGTACCCACCGGGTCCTTAGCTGAGGAGGACCTGCATTTGGTGCTACACTTGCTCCCTCGGGAGCGGCTCTTTGAGCGCGTCCGCGTGGGAGAAGGAGCCTTTCCTTGCTGGGCCCTGGTACCTGGGAGGTGACCAGGGGTGCAGCCCGACGGTCTGACCCCCCCCTGCTGAGGTGGAAACCTCGGGGGGGTTATCAGAGCCGACTAAAGGAAAGAGAGGAGGCCTCTCGGGGTGCTAGGGACCCGAAACCCTGTGGACCTGAGGGCGAGACCTCCTCCTGGACTCGTGCTTGCACCCCCGAGAGCGGCTCGAGGAGCTCGCCCATGGGGGAGACGAAGCAGCTTCCCTGCTGGGTCCTGGTACCGGTCAGGTAGCCAGGGGGGCCAGCGTGGTGGTCTGGCTCGCTTCCGGGAATGGTGGGAAACCATGGAAGGGAGGCACAGAACCATCCAGGGAAGGCGATGGGGACTCGGAGGAGTGCTAGGAGTTAGATCCTCTGTGACCTCGAGAGGCACGTAGCAGGAACGTACTCCTGGGAGTGCAGAAGCATGTGCGGGGTGAACAGTGGTGATGCACGTCGAGGAACAACCTCACGGTGCAGCCAGGAGAAGCACACAAGGCACAAGTGGACTGCGGGAGAAAAAAGGGGGTTAACACGTGAACCCACGTGTACACACATGGAAAAACACAAAACACCCCGAGGGAGGAAAACACTAACTCCCAAGGCAAAACACTAAACCACACATACTCACCCCCACACTGCTGGGGAAAAATCCCGCAAACACGGTCCCCAAAAGCCGAGAGTAGACCCTAGGAAACCCAAGGGGGGAGAGGGTTTAAAAGGAGGGACTTTTACTCTACCAGAAAGTAATAAGCTTCTCTTACCCCCAATAAGGGCAAGCACAAAGTAAGAGTTATGTAAGAAGAAAGATAGAAAGTCTTACTACCCTACCGCATAACTATAAAAAACTGTACTGAAATGTGAGAAGGTACTGAATGTTGAAAAAACAGTACTGCACGAAGAAGAATGCTACAACGCAGACAAGAACAGTACAGTAGTAGCAAGAAGTCAAGCAGGTGTAGTGAGTAAAACGTTGCTTGGTAAGGCAGCTACAGAAGTGCAGGCAACATTATCAGAATAATATCCTAAGACACTAAAAGAGCTGACAAGGAAAAACACCAAAAAGGTGCAGAGGTCCCAAGACACAGAGTAGAAGGGACACGTGCAAAATAAAAAACCTCACTCCCCACAGGGTTAAAAAACCCCGAGGAGAAAAAACCCAAACAAGTACTCACCGCACACGGGGGAAGACAGTCACAGCGTGAGCGCACACACCAATCAACACACACACGGGGAAAATCCCCACACAAGGGGCTAAACACGCACACGTGTTCGCACCATGTGCAGAGAAAACCACAACATACAGCCTTCCACACTACACACCAAAGGGTCGCAAGCCTAGGGGGTGAAGCAGGGTGCGTGGGGCGAACGATGCTGGTGGCCAGACTGCGGGAGAAAAACTCACAAAAAAGGGGTTAACACGTGAAGCCATGCGTACAAAGACACAAACAAAATAATAGGACACGGGCAGAAGGGGATAGCAAGCCCCCTCGGACCCGGGAACGAACCCCAAACAAAAAACCCCACACGCACCAACCCGGGAAACCACCCCCCTCCTCCCCCGTGGGGGCTGAGAAAGAACCTCTGGTCTGCAGGCCCCAAAGGAGAGGCACAGACAGCCTGATGGGCAATTCCCAGGGTAACAAACAAACTGGGAAGACACCAGAAAAAACCCCAAAAATACGCTGGGAAGGGGGAACGAGAACCTGGCACAATCCTCGCTCCCCCCACCCCACGTAACACTAAACCACACTCGGGGGAAACAATGATAAGGGGCTAAGTAGTCCTACCCCCGCACCACGTGGGGAGGAAAGAGCCCCACGTGGGGAGGAAAAAACCTCGCTAACACCAAAAAACCCCGAGGAAAAATACACTAAATGACGTGTACTAGTGGCAGGAGGAAGGGAGGCAGGACAGGGAAGGGGAAAAAACCCCGAAAAGTAGCCCCCAACAAGCTAGCCTGAGAAGAAACACTCCAGGCTACAAATATTGGAAAAACACCCAAAATTAAATAAAAAACCCCGGCCTGGGAGAGGAGGAGAGAACCAGAGCACAATTCTCACTCCCCTTTACCGAGAGGGGACACATAATAATCGGGGAAGGCAAGAGGAAGGGCTGCAAAGACCCCATGTGCTCACCACGTGGGGAGGTGAAGTCCCACGTGGCGCCCACTAACCTCGCTAAAAACCCCAGAAACCCCGATAAAATACACACGAAGAATGTACTAGTGGCAGGAGGAAAGGTGAAAGGGGGGAAAAACGGAGAAAAACTCCGAACAAAGGGGCTGAAAAACCCCCCTTCGCTAAGGAAAAAAGAACTAAGTCCTAACGAAGAAAAAACCCCCATACACACCTAAAACCCTCCTAGAATACACACACGACACATCTGCCAAAGCAGGCTAGCCACTAGAACACAAAAGAAAATATTAGCAGGAACACGTGAAACAATACCATAGCGTAGCAGCGAGGAGCGTAGATGTTGACTGAACTGTGTTCCGCGACAGAGTGGACGAGCGGTATTCAGCGGAGGAGGGGCTTAATACCTCACCTCACCACCACCAGGTGGCTCCACTATCAGTACAGCGCCAGATTTGAATTTTATTTACTTCTGATGAACGTCACGGAATTGACCCTTCCAACCCAGATTATGCCTACACGGGGCCTGGGCTTGTGAAGGGGCCTATTCTATAGCAACCAGCTGTACTGGTTTCACTATACCAATAAATGAGTAATATTCGTGTGATTGAGGTAGCGGTGGTAATGATGGTGGAGGTGGTGGGGTTATTATTATACTAGAATTTCGCTTTCTGTGTGACTGTGGCTGTGTTGACGGCTCTTGTGTTGTTAGAAATATTTGTAGTTGCTTTTTCTTCGTATGTGGTCGAGTTAAAAGTATTCGTGGTTGTGGAGACGGTCGACAAAACTGAACCCCTACTCGTTCGAACACTGAGGCCGTTTGCTTCTTACTAAAAATATGTAGGAATCAATAGCCGTCCAATCCGCTGACGAGAGAGATGAGCACCTTAATAACGCCATCCCTTCCAACAGTTGATTAATAATGTGCATCTGTAAATAACACGAGCGATTCCAAACAACATAATAATGGAGTGTGTTGCCAATTTAGCTTGATGCAATTACTGATATGTTATGGCTACACTCCGGCTCCAATGATTGTTTGGTGGGTTGATGCATCCTTAATTTAGGTAATAATGTCTGGTTGTGTTGGAATACTGCATGATTGTGTACTGTGTGTGTGTGTGTGTGTGTCTGTGTGTGTGTGTGTGTGTCTGTGTGTGTGTGTGTGTGTGTGTGTGTGTGTGTGTGTGTGTGTGTGTACTGTGTGTGTGTGTGTGTGTGTGTGTGTGTGTGTGTGTGTGTGTGTGTGTGTGTGTGTGTGTGTGATGACGGGTTTCATTATGCATTAGGATTGCATGGTTTGATAATGATAATAATATATGCAAGCATGTGTTATTATAATTATCTACGTTAATGCAGACGTTGTTGTATGGCCTTGTCGACTTTTATCATGAATGTTATGTCACTATTCTGTGCTATCTTTATTTTTGTCAAGGACGTTTTGCATGAGGTTCGTTCGGATTGCTCGTTTGCTTAATTGTGTGTATGTGTCTGTTTGTTAGCAGGATACCCAAAATGCTATACGTGAATTACATGGAGGTCTTATGAAGGGTGGGACTCATTACTAGATTTTGAGAGAGATCAGGTGCTAGATCTGGTTACAGGAATAGTGTTTTCATTTTTTTTTACATGACAGCAGGAGAAGCATAACAGGTATCTATTTATATATTCATTTTTTGAGAGGCATATATTTACTTATACTATGAACAGCAAAAGTCGTGTCGCCTCCCATACTGCCTCATCATGAATAGTTGAAAGTAGTTGGCATAATGAACGTTGGCATAATGAACGTTGGCATAATGAACGTTGGCATAATGAACGTTGGCATACTGAACGTTGGTATAATGAACGTTGGCATAATGAACGTTGGCATACTGAACGTTGGCATAATGAACGTTGGCATAATGAACGTTGGCATAATGAACGTTGGCATAATGAACGTTGGCATAATGAACGTTGGCATAGTGAACGTTGGCATAATGAACGTTGGCATAATGAACGTTGGCATAATGAACGTTGGCATAGTGAACGTTGGCATAATGAACGTTGGCATAGTGAACGTTGGCATAATGAACGTTGGCATAATGAACGTTGGCATAATGAACGTTGGCATAATGAACGTTGGCATACTGAAAAACGAAAGGTATAAAATATGCTGCCTATACAACCACGTGTCGTCTTGATTGGACTGGTGGTATAATGAGTGGCTTGACATTGTTGGCTGTCATGAATTTATATAAGCACACCAACGTCACTATAATTATGATTGTAAACATTAAATCGACGTTCGAATAGTAATTAATCATTCCTAACATAATATCATCGTCCACTGCGTCAGATCGTACACTACGGTATTATAAAGGGAGTTGGGTGAGCTACTATATATACACGAGAAACTAAACGGCATTATCTCGTTTCCTTCCCACGTTCTCACCTACATAGAAAAGTGTAGTAATCTTTCCTTAACCAACAGCATGGACTTTTTTTTCTCTCTCTCTCTCTTTTGTGTGTGTGTGTGTGTGTGTGTGTGTGTGTGTGTGTGTGCGACCATCTACGAGTGCAGCCATGCGTTTTGTGTGTGTATATGTGTGCGTTAAACCGTGTGCGTCTTATGTCTGTACGGGTGAGTGCGTGTGTGTAAGTGTTTGCGTGTAACTGGTGTGTGCGATTGCAATGAGTCATATACATGCTTATGATTGCGGGAATGTGTGTATGTGTGCATGTACGGCATGTGTGAACACGTCCTTGCTTGTGTGTGTGTGTGTGTGTGTGTAGATATGCGAGAGTAATGTATTCGTGTTTGGGTACTGGCGTTAATTACAAATACAACATAAAAGTAGCATCATTCTTGCACAAAATACGTTTATTGAAACTTTCCCCAGTGACTGTAGCCTCGTTGGGATGTACCCTGTGGTCTGGGGCTGCGAGGAAAAAATATTTTGCATAACGTGAAATTGCCTTGCCAGAATTGCAGGTATGGAGATTTCAGCATTCTCATTACAATAGAGAAGAAGAAATTGCTTTGCCTAACCCCCTCCAAGGCCATTCTTAGTGTAATGGAGTTTTTCGTAAAGGGCAGCTGGAAATCAAATGTGATATGCGAGTCGCCACACACACACACACACACACACACACACACACACACACACACACACACACACACACACACACACACGTACACACACGCACATACAGGTAGTCGTGAGGTGAATACCACAGTCAAATCAAATTAATTTCGCCAATAAACGCATTTCTGTTTTAAAATCAGAAAATAAAATCAGCCTCAGTCCACAATGCGGCAATCAGCAGTGCTTTAGCATCTACATATTTCACATGTTTACCTTTCTCATGCAAATATTACCGGAAGAGTGCAATTCTATTATCAAGAAGTAATATATATATATATATATATATATATATATATATATATATATATATATATATATATATAAGGTATGTTAGAAGTTTGCTGGTTCGCTGACGGTATATATGCCTGGAAGGTTGTCAACAAACTCGTCC